>NCKU01000038.1:0-79532 GCA_003675995.1 Dinothrombium tinctorium | reverse complement strand
ATAAAATGCAAAAGATAAGTGCAAAACTGAACACATTCTGTGAAAAACGCCTTAATTTTACAATAAATTTAAGTGTTAATGTCACAAAACGAATGAAGAAACTCGAATTGAAATTATTTTACTTAATGCTTATGGGTTCACACCGCGAGAAATCTCTGATACTGTTGGCTTCACAGTCCCTACTGTCATAGTTTGGTTAAGACGTTACGAAGAGACAAGACTTATTAAACGAAAAGAAGGAAGTGGGAGAAGAAAAATTTTTATAATATTATATTCGCTTATTTTATTTGTCTCATTCACAAATATGTTTGCAGAGAAGTGCGATTTAAGTGAAGTGAAAGATTTTTCTGGACACGGGTGTACATATACTGTAATTTGTGCGCTCAAATTATTCCGAGTTAGAGCTTGTTTTCGGCTATTTTGACGAATAAAATTCATAAAAATTGTGCACATTAAATATATATATATGAAAATATGCTTATTCGATGTTGTTCGGCAAACCGTAAAGTTTTTGGCTACGCCGATTTTTGCCAGCCCTTATTATAACAAATGACCACATTGTGACATTTGTGTAACTTAAGAGTTTTAAACTCAGCAAGCTATAGCACAAGCATAAAATGGTGCCAAAAATCGTATAACGCCTTATTAAACGTTCCGTTGAATTGTACCACGTTTCGTTGCTCTCGAGTTGAATTTTAACAATAAATTGACGAGTGCAATAAAAATCTCATCTTGAGCCAATTTGAATGCAACATATTTGCGCTTTCCGACCGAGAAAGGTGTATTTGCTTCATTCGGTTTAAAGCAGCCGTGTTCGTCCAAAAAGTGGCGGGGGGAAAATTCATTAGGCTTGGCAAAGTAGTAAAACAGAAACTCGTGCAGTGAAACATTGAATCTCGTTAGCGCACTTTAAATCCGCACACACGCAGAGTAATTTCTGACAGACTTTTTAAATTCATAAAAAAGTTTCAAAAAACAAAGAGAAAAAGCTCTAGAGCAGAAGTCATAGAATTTCCCACAAATTTCAGTTTGTGTAGCTACACTTCAACTTAATCGATTGAATCTATTTGCTTTTCATAGGCAATGGTCAACGATGATTTGCTTCACTTAACGAATTGAGAAAAAAAATAAAATTTTTATTTAAACAGTTTAATGAAATTAGATAAACAAAATCTGAAAATAATCACCGATTGAGTTTTTCGTTCTTGCTTTCAAAGCTATCGTCACACATAAATGATTCAGAGCTCATTTGTAAATTCTGACGCTAACGAATTAAGATATTTGATAAGATATTTTTTTATAACATTTATTAACTAACATCAATTAACATTTATTAAATATATTTGAAAAAAACTAAAAGTAAATTTCGAGAAAAAAATTCAGTAAAACGACGTGGCTTACAAGTTTCAAAATTAACGAGGTACAGCGCAAACAAAATATGGTGCCAAACATCGTTCAAGGCCTTCTTTAACGTTCCGTTGAATTGATTCACCTTTCGGGGCTGTCAAGTTGAATTTTTGCAACAAACTAACGAGTGCAATAAAAATCTCATCTTCAGCCAATTTGAATGCAACACATTTGCGCTTTCCGACCGAGAAAGTTATATTTGCTTCACTCGGTTTAAAGCAGCCGTGTTCGTCCAAAAAGTGGCCGGGAAAAAATTCATTAGGCTTGGCAAAGTAGCGCTCATCTCGAGTTATTTTCCATATGTTAGCTATCAAATTAGAACGAGGCGGAATTTCATATCCACAAATCGTAATTTTCGCTGATAAAAAATTTCGTTTTAAAACTTTGTATAAAATTTGTTAACAGACTTGAATTGACACGAATCAACCCTGTCGGGGTGAGGCAGGTAAAACGTTGGATTTCACTGATCACTGCTTGTGTGTAGTGCATAATATTTCGAGCAGTTGTTATGAACTGTTCCGTTAATCGGGAATGAATCCGATAAGAGACGGAAAGGTCAAAGAAAGGACTTTATTACGAAATGCCGAAAATATGGGTGTGAGTCGTGCGACGGTTAGTCGACGACTGAGCGGACACGGAAAGGCGGAGGTTCGCATTGCCTTAGTTAGGAGACCGCTGTTCCATAACAGTTTCTAGAAACGCTTAGGCATTATTTCACGCACTTTGTGCTTTATTTGATTGCTTCCTTAAGAGAATTTATACTTTTTTAGAACTCTTTAACATTTTTACAATTTTTAGTAAGAATTTGTTTAAAAATTCTTTCAGAATGATGTAAATTTGTAAAAAAAAACCTGCATTATTAGTTTATAAAGCGACAGTTTACAGATTTTTGTTTTTGTTTTTTATCGCTCTATATAGTTCAGAGATTTTCTCTGATTTCCAACTATTTAGATCATAGAAATGTAATCACAGAAAAGATAAAGCTTAAGGTTAGATTTAAAAATTGATATAGATGATGATTGTCGAATCAAGATCGCCAAGTTGTTGTGTTCTTTGACGTTTGATTCTTATCACACAGAATAGACTTTTTAACATCCATTAGGTAATTGATCTCGTGTATCTTATTGTACAAGCTTCTTGCTTTGAGATGAAGTATTTTTAATCCTTTAGCCTTACAAATTTTATCAACCGGTGTTTCATTAAGTAAATTATGTTTCTTTTTACGTTTTCGTCCACTAAAAAGTAGTATTCTAAGCATTTTAAGACAAGATAGTATTGTTGGGTTTGGCTTGGACGTTTTTTCTGAATTTTAGCAAAAACTGTCGCTATAATACAATCCATTTGTTACTTGGCATGTATTGATAAGCAATAGCGTTGTTCATCACCATATAAGTGTTCAAAGAAATAAAAATTTAATAAAAAATTATAAAAAAATTAATCAAAGAATAAAGAAAGCGGCAGCTCTTCATGAGCGTCAACAATGAAAAATGAAGTTCAGTTTAGTTTAATTTGGTTTTTCAAGTTTGAAATTAATGAAATTTTTAGCGATTTGATGAATATTGAATCGTTTAAATGCCGAAAAAAATGTTTTCAAATTCCGATTTGTGTAGCTACGTTTCAACTAATTCGATTGAATCTATTTGCTGTTCATAAGCAATCGTCAACAATGATGATTTACTCTTATTGTTTCAATTAACGAATTGAGAAAATGAATTAAATTTTTATTTAGACAATTTAAAGAAAATAGATGAACATAATCTGAAAATATTCATTGATTGAGTTTTTCATTATTGCTTTTAAAGTTATTGTCACCCATAAATGATTCGGAGCTCATTTGTAGATACTGACGCTAACGAATGAAGATATTTGAAAAAAACTTAAAGTGATTTTCGAGAAAAAATTCAGTAAAAAGATGTGGCTGTCGAGTTTCAAATTTAACGTGGTATAGCGCAAATAAAATATGGTGCCAAACATCGTACAACGCCTTCTCTAATATTCCGTTGAATCGTTTCACCTTTCGGTGCTCGAAAATTAAATCTTTGTAACAAACTGACGAATGCAATAAAAATCTCATCTTCAGCCAATTTGAATGCGACACATTTGCGCTTTCCGACCGAGAAAGGTATATTTGCTTCATGCGGTTTAAAGGAGCCGTGTTCGTCCAAAAAGTGGCCGGGAAAAAATTCATTAGGCTTGGCAAAGTAGCGCTCATCTCGAGTTATTTTCCATATGTTAGCTATCAAATTAGAACGAGGCGTAATCTCGTATCCACCGATAGTAATTTTCTCTGATAAAAAAATTTCGCTTTAAAATTTAAGATAAAATTTGTTAACAGACTTGAATTGACACGAATCAATCCTGTCGGAACGAGGCAGGTAAAACGTTGGATTTCACTGATCACTGCTTGTGTGTAGTGCATAATATTTCGGTCGTTCAAAGAAACGCATCTTTCACTGCCAATCAGTTCATCGATTTCTTTCTGAACATTAACTTGAACTTCCGGATTTAAAGCAATCAAATTAATTGAAGAATACAGAGTGGATGCAGTTGTTTCAACGCCAGCGACGAATAAATGTGCCATATTGACGATCAATGCTTCTACTATAAAGTGAATAAAGTCAAATATAATTAGAGTTTTTCGACTAAGTGGATTTTCGATATAGAGATAATCCTTTTTAAAGTAAACTTCTGGTAAGTAAAAATCTGTGTAAAGTTAACCAATTAAGCGTTCCCGAATTTGAGAGATAAGAAAAGTAATGTAACTAAAGTAAAACTCTTTTCTAATTTTTAACTTCGTTTATCCATTCAACTCATTATTTTGTCTACTCATTAAGTAAAGTAAAATTTAAAAATCGAGATCTCACAGATTAAACAGAATTTGATGATTTTTTATTCGATTGGCATTATCATTAAACATTTTGTAACTGAGTTAAAATAAGATTCAATTTCATTTAAGAAATGCATCCAAAGAGATTTATTAAAGTAGGTGAAAATTAAAAATTTATGAACATTAATTATGAAAAAACTAGAAAATTTTCGTCATAAATTGTTTAACAAGAGATAAGAGTGGTGAATATAGTATTTCGAAATAGGCCACAAAATTCAAACATTAACTGGATTTGGACGTCCAGGTTGAAACTTGGATGGAAACCACGAGACATTAAACGCTTAGATAAACCATAAACTTCTTGAAAAAGTAGCCGAGCTTAAAAAACTTAACTATCTTTGCAGTATTTAAAGAACTATCTAGTAAAAAATGACAATCATTTGTCAATGTTTGTCAATGTCTTGTTTTGCTGATTCAATAAATCTCTTTTAGGATTAAATTTTTCACTTTTTAGACTTAATAGGACCTGCTACACATTTAAAATTGTTTCATATAGCCGATTTTTCACATATATCGATTAAATTACACCAATACAGTAAGAGTACAAAAACCTCTCCTAGCAATAACCTTTCTTGAACGGTTACCTTTTCGAACGCACACTAAAATAAAATTTTGAATTTTTAGGACAAATTCTAAGAAAAATTCTGTTAGAAAAATGTCTTGCTTATTCACGAGAGATTATGATGTCCAAATTTTAAAGTGTCTTAAATTCATATACAAGTTTTTAATAAAATTTTTACTAAACCTGCATTTTATGTTTGAATAATTCGATTATGCTATTAAAGTATTAAAAATTAATAATTGTAAATTTTTAATTATGATTAAATACTTACAATCGAACCATTGAGCATTACTACCATTCATCTCTCGAATATAAAACTGAAGCAAGTCGCTGTACGTTTGTTGAGAATTACTTTCTTTCATTCGTCTTACGGCAATTTTCTTTATCAAATTGCAATATTCATTTTTAACTGTTGACAATTGTTTCATTACTCGACGATTGGTTTGTAAAAGCAAGTAAAACAAATTTCCCAATAAAACTGAGTTCATATATTCGCCGCAATCGAAAAACATTCGCGGGTAATCTCTAAGCGCAATGTACTCAGCGTCGTCGGGCTCGTAAAACTTACTGTAGAGCAATGTACTCACAACATTTGTTGAAAAATTTTGCAGAAATTCGTAAATTTCATGCGGTTGGCCATTTAATTTTGTGGTGTGATCGATTAAACGGTCGCAACAGTGTTGAATTTTTGATTCGAATTCAATTTTACCCATTCCGAGATCAGTCAAGTGCTTAACAATAAAAGCTTTATGCAATTTGAAGTAATCGCCCTCAGCGTTAACGAAATCTTTCTTTCCGAAAACATAAAGTATTCCGCTAAATTTATCCACTGGTCTACCGTAAACATGTTCACCCTTCAGAATAAACGCTTCCCTTACGCTTTCGTAACTGTTCAAATAAATGTAATCCTCACCGAGCAATTTAATCTTCATTATGTCTCCGTACTTATTCGCTAAACGTTGAATGGTGACATAAGGATTTTCACCTAAAAATGGATAATATCCAAGTACTGGAATTCCAATAGGTCCTGGTATCTCGTTCTTCCTCTTCTTCAATATGAAAACCAAAAACAATATTGAAATAATGGTTAACGCGAAAACAGACAGCATTTTGTCTCACAAGCGAATTCAATTTCCAAATGAGAATTTTGTTTGCAATACGCAATAATTTTCGATTCAATGTTTACGTATTTTTACATTGAAGCCTTTCACAATTATCTTGCTTTTGTTATGGCGAGAAATGTTATCTATTGAAAGAGACAAGTTTTTATCGCATGTCTTTTTTGAAAGCTTATGTCATGAGGTACGCGAATGATACTACTTTGTTTGTTAGAAATTTTATTTTTTATCTATTCAAAACTCTTTTATTTGAGAATTAAATATGCGGTTAAGATAAGCAGTTTTGTCACACTAGACTGCCAGTTAAACTATATAATATTCGCCTTGATTTTTCCTCCCTTGGAAACTTCTTTTGATCAAATTTTATCTCAAGTGTGACCCGTTTCTTGAATTAAATAAAATCCTTTTAATTTTCACTTTTGCTTGATTCTCTGCTTAAAAGAATTTAATTTTAACATTTTACTGATGTGATTTTATTGAAACTGGTGAATTTTATCACAATTAAAATTTTTAAACAGATTATTTTTGAATTTTTGACATTTTAAATTCTTTTAAGTATAAATTAAAAATTTTCTTAAATTTAAGCAAAACTTTGCGAATGATTTTTGTTTTATTAAAAAATAGTTTATCAACTTAAAACGCTATCGTTTATAATTTATTTTATTTTTTTAACCATTCAAATTAATAAAATTGATTTCGATTATTAAAAACTTCAATAGTTAAATTAGACAATAGGCGCCAAACTGCCAATTTGTACACCAACATTTGAATAGCAACTTTTCAACAATTGTGTTCTCTGAAAATGGATTCATTTGCTGTTAATAAGCTATTGTCAACAGTGACATTGTGTTCGCATTGTTTCGTACAATAGCGTAGAAGAAGCAAAAAAACTCGAACAATTGGATGAGATGATTTCTCGTGAAAAGCTGTGTTTATCAGTTAAGCGGTCAGCAGGTCATCGCTGTTTTTGAACGCTAGCGCCTTCAGTTAGAAAGTGAAGAAGGAAGAAGAAAAACGGTCAGTGGATAGGTGAGAGAAGAGAGTGAGATCAAAGGCTAGACGCTGTCGTCTGTCTGTCTGCATTACACCTGTGCGATCGCTTCGTGTAAATTGTTTTTCTTAAGAGCGATGTTTGCGCGCGCGATTATATTTCGGCGGGCGAACAGTGTTCACCTCAAAATTTTGTTACTCGAAAAAGCGAACAAGTGATTTATACTTCGCTTCGAGTCGCTTCAAATGAAAAAAAGAAGAGAGAGGAGCATTTGCTTCTTGATGAACGATGCTAAGCCGAAAAACGTCGCTTTCAAAACAAGTCACAGTTTGAAAATTGAGAAAAATTTTTTACGTTTTACCTGTATTTCTAGCATGCCCACCTGTATTACTGTACTTATTTATGGGAATAGGTTTGTCAGACTTCAAATATGGTTTATTTTAACTCGAAGGCAAAATCGTTGCGCATTTCTCGCGAATAGACAGCGAAACAGGTGCCTTGTGTGTGTGTGCATTTGCTTCTTTGTTGCGAGCGAAAACTTTTTCATGCATTTAATAAATTAACGGAAGTGAACATTTCTACTTTCCTTTTACTTCGACTTACTTTTTTCAACATCGCAATCGATTAAAAATTCCGTCATTACTCGTTCAAATTAGATTTCAATTCGAAAAGCAAAATTACGACTCTGGGAATTTTATTTTCGATCATTTTATTCGTCATTTCACTTCTTTTACGTTTTGAATCGATAAATGTTTACTTCAAAAGCGAATTAGCTGTAGATAATTTTGCTAAGTAGAAAAAGGAAACAAACTTAAATAAGTCGTGAGTGAGTGAGTGAGTGAATGTGCATGAAATTAAATTAGTGAAAGCATGCGGAAAACGATGAAAAAAATAAAATTTTTGTTTTTGTTGGTGGTGTGGTTGTTGCTGCTGCTGCAATCAATGTAATATGGCCTAAAGTATGCTACTTGCGAGATAAAAACCATTAAACACTTCTTATATTACATATAAACACCATTTTCATTTCGAAGTAATGCACACACAGGTTTTTTCTGTAATTTCTCATTTACAGGTAAACATCTAAAAGCATAGAAGATGCGATTCTCAAGAAAAATGCATCGAATTCAGGCTCCGTTGAGTCTAAATAACACCTGTGGACGAGGATTTGCGAATGGGCAGTGATGTAGCTATGTATATGCGTATTTGTATGTGAAGAAGTGTGTGTGAGAGTGTGTGTAGTAATCAGGTTGGTGTTTTGTGATCACAGGTGTTGCTCAGACATCGTGGAGCCGTGCGCTAACCAAGAAGAAATAAGCAGAGGAAGGCTGAAGGAATCCCTACTTCTTCTTCTACTTTTACCTTTATTTCTTCACTTTTCGCTCTTCACTTTCTTGTTTCGATTGCTGTTAAAAGGCGATCGTTTTTAAAAAAGCGAGAAAATTAATTCCGCCTTTGAAGAAGAAGAATGAAGAGGAAAAGCAGAAGAAGAAAACGATCGTACCTCACTCTCGCACAACGTATAGGATAATTCAATAGTTGCGGCTTTTTCAAAATGCTTTAAAAATGAGACTCAATTACTTATTTAGCTTCGCCTTCTTTTGTGTGTGTGCTAAGCGGAGAAATACACAGCAATCATTTTGGTCAGTTAAGTACATCGTGTACCGCTGACTACTGAAATGACTTCGGCATTGCGCCATCATTTCTCGGCCTACAGTTACGAAATGAATTTAACAGATAATCACACTTAATCGATGCACATTTTATTCGTTTCTTGCTGTAAATTTTAATGAGAAGAAACAAGGACAAACGGCATTCGTCAAACTCTCGATTGAAAGTTTTTTTACGCAAAATTAAATCTCATGAAAGTTAGTTTGAGAAAGAAATAAATGAAAAAATTATTATTTTTCCCAGCCATCTTCTATCGCAAATTTTTAAAATTAGTTTTCTTCTTCTCAAAATATATTTTCGCTCTTATCTAGCTGGCAACGAGTTCAATTTATATTTATTTTATTTTCATGTGATGTTTCTTGTTTTTAAAAGCAAATAAACAAAAAAAATTAAATTTATTTCGATCTAATGTGATGAAATAAAATGCAAAAAAAGTTTTATAACGAAATATAAATTTCATTAAAATTCCTTAAGCTCCACAAACATGTGTAGTATATGTGAAACGAGCTTGATATTTTAAAAGTTAAAACAAAATTCAAGTTTTATTTATAAAAATATGATAAACGAAATTTAGAAAATATTTTTCAAATCTTAAAAGGCCAATAAATATTTTTCAAGTTCCCAAGCAAAAATCAAAATTCAAGAAAGTAAAAACACTAAAAAATGATTGAAAACAAAGTACCAAGCACGACTTTACTGAACATTATTTTTTGTTTCATTTTTTTTCAATTCAAACGAAAAAACTTTTCAGAACTTTTACCTCTCTGATTGTAATTTAGTAATGTTTCGTGTGCATAACCCACTTTTTTAAATTACAGTTTTTAAAGAAAGTTTTTACTTCAAAATGTTTACAATTATTCTTTCAAAAATATATAAAAATCTTTCTTACGTTTGAAATTCCAAGAAAACACAATTTTCGTAAGGCCCATTTTCATTCGCGAACTCGCAAGCTGTTTAAACTTTATAAAGTTTAGAGCGAAATAAATTGATCATTGTATCGGTTCACAAAAGTCGAGACAAGAGCGTTGAAAGGAAAAAAATCGAGCGAACAATTGTTTTTCTAGAAGAGGAAATTGTTTTTTCCGTCATTTGAGCGAAATTTGTTTCTCTAAAAAAAAGAGACGAGCATGAGTGCAAGAAGAGAAATTTTTACTGCTATCTACCCAATTCGAAGAATCGATGTACGTTAATGGGTCGAGAGCGCGCGCACACACACAGCGCGTTCGCTTTCATTCGAAACTATTTTCACATCGATTTAGAAATTCACTTTTAAACTCACCATGTATAGAAAACGAGCGCAAGTCATTAGATGACTTTAGTGCGCAAAAATTCGACGGTGCAAAAATTGCACCTGTTTTTCTCAGCCAGAGCGAAAACTTGAGCTGCTGATTTTATCGGTTCAAGATTGAAATGCTAGCGAATAAAAAAAACTTTCGCCGATTTTGTTCGTCATTTAAATTTGAAAATTGCATTTCAATTTGTTTTTTTGAATTTTGCTTCGCTATGAAAATCGCGCAGAATTCATAAATTTATTACACTCATCATGTCATTCGTTAAATTTACTTTTTAAATCTTGAATAGTATAAATATTCAGATAGCTTCTTCTCTTGCTTGACTGAATAGAATAAGAGACCAGGTTAGATTAAAGAATAAGAATTTGAATTTTCTTTTGAAAAAAAATATTAGAAAATAGTTAAATTAAATATTGTTTTGACATCAACGTAATTACACTTTTCTGAATATTTGAATATTATAATTTTCATTTTAAAGCTCAAAAGAAAGTTACAAAAAAGTTCCCAAGAAATTTGATTTGAAGCAAACTTCGATAGCACGAATTCAAATACACTGTATTGGGTAGCTTTTCTCTGCATTATCATTAAATAAGACGCAGTCACAGCATTTATAAAGGATGAAAAACGCGGATGCTTTCGTTTGGAGAATTTCGATATTGAAATTTTTTTTCTATTCATTCTTCGGTAGGAGAAAGCAAATTATGCGTTTTAAGTTCTTTTTTTGAATATTTATTTGACATCGCTTATTTCACCGATCGTGAATATTGCATTTATTAGCCACTGTATAATTCTTATCTTTACTTCTCTTCTTTTAATTATATTGTTTACTTACAGATCGTGAGCATTGAACGATTTGAAACAATCATATTCAATCATTTCTCGAAATTCGCTTCGAGGCAGTTGTGATTTCAGAGGAGTGGCTAACTAATGTTATTGAACCTGTACTTTAAAAATTTTTTTTCTTTCTTCAATTATAATTTGAATTTAAAATTTTTGTCTTTAAACACTTATTTAATTTAATACAACTGCGTGAAAAAATTGTTCAATAATCATTCGATACAAAGCTCCAAGACTTTACCCGAATTTTGACTCGATTGAAAAGTAGAAAAAATTTTCTTAAAATTGAAAGATCAATTTATAACCTCGCCCGTTTTTAAAATTGTTTGTCTCGTGTGATTATAATTTTACAATTATAGCTACTGTAGCACAATACTTTTTTCGGGCGCGTTTTACGCTCGCTCAATTATTTTTCTCGCTCCCTAAATTTCATTTATTACGATCACAATCAATGATTTATTTAAATTTTGATTTATAAAAAAGAGTTAATAATCACACGTTCAAGGTAAATTTAATTGCATTTCAACTTGAAATCTCTTCAACTTTTTTCATTTCTCCCAGTTCTTCTTTTTTTCTCCACAGTTTCTTTCTCGCTTAAGTAATTTAAATTTAAATACGTTTTCGAATCGAAATTTCAATAATATAATAATAATAATTCAGCATTAAAAAATTTTAATTTAAATTAACAATAATAAAAGGAAAAGTTCTAAACGAACAAGTTAACATGAAGATAAATAATTTTTGCTTCGATATAATTTCTGCCAAAACAAAAAAGCTTTTCTAATAAAGGTAAAATTCACAATGAAAATAATAATTTATCTTCTCTCCCTAGCTCGCTAAAAATTGCATAAGTATGCAATTAATTTCAAGCTTGAGTTTCTTTTAGCATTTTTCTTCATTAAAAATTCATATTTATTTCAATCTTTTGATAAATATTTTTGAAAAAAAATTGCAAATTATTTTAATGAATTTAGTTAAGTCAGTGATAAATTATCTCAAACAGGATAAATTAGCAAAAACCAAAAAATCAAATATTTAATTTTTTAAAAGTGTCCTTCAATGAATAATTAAGAAACTTTGGTTAATTGAGTTTTTCAAACCTGTTTGAAGCAGACCATTGAATTTTGAATATAAAGTTGTCAAGAGAAGATAAATTAATTAATTCCACTTTAAATAATTAGAATAATTAAATTATGTACTAAAAATAATTTTATGCATATGTTAATCGATTTGAATCAAAGAATTGATCGATTAAGATGAATTTGACGAGTATTAACTTGAATTTTTCAATTAATCAATTTTCTTGTGAAATGTGTATCTCGATTCTCAATTTTGTAGCCTTTTGTGAAATTGATTTCGTAAACAGCGGTTGGATTGAAACTTTTTTTCATTACTAACGATAACATTGAATGCCAACTGCGATTACAAAATTCGATGATTTTAATTTCAAATCGAGCTATTTTATTCATTAGAAAACAGTTTAAGTCAGCCTTAAAATTTTTTAAAATAAAATAATAAAGGCTGCAAACTCAAATCGTTTTATTTCAAATTAAATTCAATGGCTCATTTTTGTTTGGCAAACTATGCGAATAAGAAATGTGAGCGAGAAGGAAAAAATTTTTGCTCCGTATGGAGTATTTCGTGATTATTCTTCGAAAATCTTCCACCCTTATTTCAATGTTTCTCTTTTTAGTGCAGCTCACTCTTAACTCGAATATGGGTCAAAACCACGCGCGCAGAAATGCGAAATGTTGAGTGACAATGAAAGTGAAAAATTCAAAAACTTTCAAATCATGGCTTTAATCACGATTCTAATCTATCAAAAGAAATGTCAATTGAAATGTAAGTGAATATGCAGTGCAGGCAAGTGACAATTTAAATTCAAATTTTCAGAATAAATCAAATCGCTATACAGATTTGCTACAGATTTGTTCGTTCAATCTTACGTTTGTCCTAAATTCTCGATGGTCGACGTCGTCGCGTATCAATACGTGTTACTTGTAATTTTGACGTGTTTTTTCGAAAAAAAAATTCTCGAGATGCATATTCAAAAAATTGAATTGTGTAACCTACTTTCGACAATGGATTTCTCAAATTTCAATTTTGACTGCGTTCGTTTTCAAATTTCAAACTAACAATCAAACTTATGCTGGTAAACATCTGATTGAGCTCGATTTGAATATCATATTCACGCGATTGCTACATTGAAAATAAAAAATTACGAAATAACACTTCTAGCTTACTCATTTTCGCAAGTGGTTTTTCTGCTTATCGTCTTGACGATCGAGCGTGAAAATTAAAATTTAATACTTCTTTTGTCGCTCGAACTAAATTAGCTAATTTCAAAAGCAAATTACTTGCTTTGTTGAATTTTTCATTGAATTCCGTGAAAAACGTTTCTCAAATTTTTTTCGTATTTATTTTTAGCCCATCTATGGCGAAAAACGTGAAAACGTGACAAAATTATAATTTTGAAGAAATAAAAAAAAACAACATTTTTACGCCGAATTAGGTGTCAGGTAGACAGCAGAAGTGAAAAAAAGCAGATGATAATTTTTGTCAATTATAACCTTATTTACGAGTCTGATGTATTCAAACTCAGTTTTTAACACCATAATTTCGAACATTTGTGAGACAAATATAATTGGAGTCTGTATAAAGGCAATGAAAAAAAAGTTTCAAAAATTGCAGACACTTTAGCGAGTTTCTTATTTGAAAAAACTCGCTAAAGCATTCATACGCTTTTTAAACAGTTCGCTTGTTTTTTGCTTATTTTCAAGTCTTATTGATTATTAAGTTTTTTCTCAACAGCACCTTCGTGGCTACAGTCGAAAAGTAATTTTTGAATATTTTTCTTGTTGTTGTTGTTGTTGTGCGCATTTAAAATTTTATTGCCTCAAATTACAACGTTCTTTACCAGTGATTAAAGCGAACTCGCAGCCAGAGAAAGAGAGAGCGAGCAAAGTAAGAAGCTATAATTTTCGAGGAATTGCATTTTTTTAAGAGAGTTAGAGAATACGAAAACGGTTTATAATAATAATAAAAATGTGTACAACGCGTCCGTTTGTTCAATTGTACAGTAATCGTATTGATGCGCTTGAATGCGAATCGCCGAATGTGGCTATTGAAGACGATTTGAAAAGACTTCAGACTGAGAGTGAGAGAGAGAGAGGAACAGTTATAAATCGTTGGCACAATGCGAAACGACGTGCGAAAATGTTGTCCACTTTTTTAAGGAGCGATTCATTTTTTTGTTGAAATTATAATTTTCGCTTAACGCGCCCAATGATAATAAATAGGTTCCAAAAAATGTTTATTATGGGAACATTTCGCTTCCGTTGCTTTGCTTCTTTTCTCTGCGCGAAGAGCAGATAAAACTGAACAAAAGCGAAGTTTAACACAATTGCACTTTTCTTTTTACACTGTGGCCGTAAAAGACGAAAAAAAATTCACGGCTAATTATCATTTAAAAGCTGATCATTTGATCGTTTGAGAGTGGATGCGTTGCAGTGAAATGCGCGACAGGTGATCACAAATATAGGAACCGCATTTTCGCATATTTTGCATATGTGTAAAGGGAGTTTTAACAAGCGTCGGTTTTCGGTTTACTCGCAACGGTTGTTTTAAATAGAACGATCATTTCGACAACAGATGTTAGCGAAAGCTGCTTTGTCAAGAGTCTTGAATGTACAAGAAGAAGAAGAAATCGGAGAGTAAAGTGAGAGAGAGAACGGTGGAGACGCGAAATTTTGTCACGTAAAGAAATGTGTTAAATAAGCTAGAAAAGCGAACACTCGAGAAAGAAATTTCACCGCTTTCGTTAAGGTTATAATGTAATAATAATGTTTTACACTTAACATTCAATAAACAGGTGCTTCGCGAGTGAAACGATGGGAAATATATTGCGAAGTAAAAAATTGTTAAGTAAAATAGTCTAGAATTGGCGAAAAAGCGAGAGACCCACATTTTATGCACCCCAACCGCAATCACTGTTTGCCCATTTCGCGAGAAAATCTCGTGTGTGTGTGTGTGTGTGTGTATTTTATTACTCCGCCATGAATTAGCTGCACAAGCGTTTTTTGATTCCGAAAAGAAGCGAACGAAGTTATTCCGATGAGAAATATTACGTCAAAATGTGACCGCGTAGTTTCGCAGAATTTTTCTTGAGTAATTTTTTCGAAGCGAAAAATCAGAGTACAAGCTAGAACGCTTCCACTTCGGGTTTCATGCTCAATCAAGTTTTAATCACCATTAACATCGCTTTAATTGATTAATTTAATTGAAACTTTAAATTGATTAACATTTTCTATTTTTTCATTTTCAAACTGTTCACATTTTTGAAAGCGTACAGTACACCGAGTATAAATCAAGCAGCGTGTGATCATAGAAGGCCAACAATTTTCGCCTCAATGTAAAAATTAAATTTCAAATTTTCAATGAAACGAAAGCAGGTGAAGAAAAGAAGAAAAGGACGAGCAGTGAGCGCATTTCTTTTATTTTTAAGCTAGAAAAGCGCATAGCACACTCGTTATAAATTTAATTATGTTCAATTAATCGAAAAAATCAATTGACTTGAAAAGGACGACGCTGAATATTTGCGAAGTGCCTCGACAGAGAAACATGTTGTACGGCTAAAAACTATGTGCAAACTTTTTTCTCTCCAGGCTACTTAGACCAATTAATGACACATCTGTGCTCACCTTCTAGTATCAACGTGTAGATTAAATAATTCAACGAAAAGTATAAATACAACATTTATTATTTCGCGATTAAATCTCACGAATTCAAATTAAATTTTAATCTATCAACACGACGCACTAGTTTCAATTGCGGCAATGATTTATTAAATTACAAACTCTTCGCTGCTTGAAATTACGAAACAAGCTCTACTAGTAGTTGGCGATGTATTCAACGATCTAGATAATTTGCTATCTAGTCACTTTTTTCGAGAGCGAAAAAAAACTTTTTTTATCTGCTTCTCTCTTTTCAAAGTTTACAATGTGAATAAAAAAGCTGCACTTCACGATTCGATGCGTCGTGAAGAATATGAATTTCCGCGAAACGCCGCTAAGCGCAGTCATTAAACTTGATTATTCTATAACAACGGTTCGCGTTGTTTCCGTTGTGGTCGGTATGCGAACGAAGCGACTGCAACAGCGAACCGCCTGACGTTTTAAAATCTTCGCTCACGTCGATACTCGAACACAGCGATAAGACATGAAATGAATTGCGCTTGAAATTTTTCATTTTTTTTCTTACAGCGAAAAATGTCGCGCGATTTCTTCTTACGCAAATCGCACCGATTTTAGACGATACTCGTCGAAACCGATGCCCAATGGCTATGTTTAATTGGAGACGCTTTACGCTATTCTGTCAATTCGTATAAATAATAACAGGAAAACAGATTATTTCGCGATGAAGAATGAACAAGTGGTTAAAAAGTATGTTTGAAAGCTTCGGCGAAAAAAGAAAGAAGCTTTTCGAAACGACATGCTGTCATATGCCGTGATTATGATATTAGTGTGATTTTGCAATTTCGCCAGTCGAAAGAAAGAGAGGAAAAAGTCTAGATGACCGCATTTTTTCAGATCGGCCAGCGGAGGTTAAAGTAGAAGGCAGAAGCCGACGCAGTTTGCTGCACCTGACAAACTTTCAAATTAAAATAATAGTGATCTAAGCGAACAGACCCTCTGATTATGTTCGCTACTAAGCGATTTCGTTTCTCTTTACTCTGTCACTCAAATTTTTATTCTTTTTCACTTTTTTTAGGGCGCGCGAAAAAGTTTTATCACGCGAAAATTAAGTAAGAAGCCAGTGGATAGAAAATTGAACTCAGCGATTTGTAATTTTCGTCGATTTTTGTTTTCTCGCCGATTCGCAGCTTTTTAATAAAGTAAAGCGAATTGAATTTCACTTATACACAAATGCTTTTTGTTGTTTTTCTCGTTCGAACGACTCAGCCACCACTTGTGTTCATTTCTTTTGTCTAGAGCAAAGTTTTTTCAACGTAACGCAAGTCGTATGAAAAACAAACGCGTTTTAAATTATGTAAACGCTTCTGAATAAATCTCAGCATATCGCTTATATCAGATTACAAAAATTACTTCGCTTATTACATGTCTCTACTGGAATTCGATATTTCAAAAGAATTATAATTAAGAATTTTGAAAATTTTGCATTCGAGAAAAAACAACTCTCGACGTATTGTGGAGTCTTATCGTTAAGAACAAAATTTGTAATTGAAATTCAATACTGTTGTAAGCTAGAAAAGCAGCTGTATAAGTGTTTTTCTCTCCTTTTTAATTAGAGGTTCACGAAATTACAAACTGAAATTAGCAATTATTTAATGGCTACGTGAGTTTTCACTTTAATCTAAAATTATAAGCGGATTTTGGCTTTGTTAAACGGCTTAACGATTGAAGTTACGAAAAATGAAAATCATGTGAATAAAAGTGATAATTTAAAATTGAAAATAAAATAAGAAAATGAGCGTAATAACGAGAGAAAAATTTACGACGAGAGAAAATTTAAAAATCACAGTAATCTGCGCCAAGTTTTCTTGTACTCGCGATGTTTTCCCAAAGCCATGAAATATAAATTATGCGAAATAAGAGACACAGACGCGCACACTGAGAGAAGATAAATAAGATTACGCAATGTGTTCGAAGAGCAGCACTGGTGGTGGTGGTGGTGATGTTTGGTTGTTTTGCACTCAGTGAATAGCAGTGTTTGTACATACTTTATCTCCTATCTTCTCATCATATCGTAAAGTGTGTTCTTTCACTCATTTCTTCAACCATAAACATATAACTGTTTAGAAATTATGCGCGTTGTAGCGCTCAAATTGAGAATAGAGAAACACTTTCACTACATGAAACAAGCATTTGAATATCGACTTTTTTCCTTCCTCAATTAAATAAACATTGTCTAGAATCAGATGCATATTCTCGTATATGGCTTCTGTCTCTCCTCTCTTTCAATGCGTTCGAACTTTGCGCTAAGCTCGCGAATTATAATAAGAAGAACCATATGGAATACCACACACGTATTTACTTTCAACTCGGCCATTCTGACAAGTTAATTGCGAATGTTGAGTGAATATAAACTTTTTTTCGCACAGTTAAGGCCACTAAATGCGCACAAGTTGCTACTGACATAAATTTTCAATTTGCCCATTTATCGGTTTTTTACTTGGAAGAAAAAACTTTGTGTTCATTATTTCGGATGAAACAGCATTTAACGTATAATGCGAATTGTAAACACGAATTGTGTGCAAAGTGGAAAATGATATTTGACAAGTGCGATAATTCAAAATTGAAATGATTGAAAGCACTGCATTTGAAGTTAGCCATAATAGTGAGCAATAAACGGCCGCCTATTTAAACGAATGACTGACGGCGGCAACTTTTTGCCTACATTGTACTACGCTAAGCACAGTTTGCACGAGGTGTGTTGTTATGTTCTAAACTGGAATATAACTAATCGCTCTTCCGCCCAAATGTTTTCGCATACTGGAAAAGTGGTAAAAATGAATTTTACAGCGAAGCGGGCATTAGTCAATCGATTTGAAGAGAATTGTGGCCGCCAAAATGAGCAAAAGTAGTGCGAATAAGTTTGATTCAATAAATGCACACAAATTGTAATCGCATACGAACATTTTAAGAACGACTCACTCTCTTTGCTATTCAGCGTAGCAACAAACATTCATCACAATTCATTTTCTTGGCGTTTTTTCTTTTCTTTTCCTCTTTAAAATGCTTTTCAAAGGTAAAACTGAATTTAACATTTTCTTCTTGCAGAGAGGACACACACACACACACACAAACATAGTTTGTGTTGTAACAGCTAATTTGTGGCCAATTTTAAAAAACAATCTTCAACCGCAACTAATCATCATTAAATTCGGCGCTTTATTTCACGCGAACAATACATAAAATACACACACATTGGTTCGTTCATTCGCATATACACAGGTGCGCGGCGAACAACAGTAATAACAATCACAGCTTCATCTTTTTCTTTTTTCTTTTTTTATTTATTTCCCAAGAGCTTTTTAGAAAGCGCCGAAAACTTTTTCAATAACAAAGAATTCGACGAGCGAAAATAAGTTAAGCAAAACTATTGCATAACAGCGAGCGGCGAAGTTGGATGGATTTTTGGCGGAGTAAACATTTTTTAAACGCTGGATAATAAAAATTTGTTGTTTTTTCTTCGAGGAAAAGCGAAAGAAATTAAATTTAGTGAGAGAGGAAAAGGTAAAGTAAGCAACTTTAGAGGACAGGTAAACACAATGCGAATTCATGTACGAAATTGAACAATTTGAGTCGCTTTTATTTCCTCGTAAAGTTGAGAAACGCACTCGCAGCTAAGCTTTCAGCGTTTGTGTTTTTTTCTTCTTAAAAAGAAAGTGATTTGCATTGAACAAAAAGCTTTGTTTTAGAAAAAAAGTTAAATTTTGATTTTTTCTAAAACGTTGACAATGCATAAAATTCTTAAGAAAAATTATTGAAAAGCGCACACACACACACATACACACACATAGCATATGTCACATGCGTCGAGTGCGGTGAGAACAATGTAGCTAATGCAATTGCATTGCGTAAGTGTATTCTGTGTGCGAAAGTAGACAGATTCAAATAGTGAGAATGGCACGCATCACGAATTACCGTTTATTTCCGATTACGCAACAGGTGCGCGAAGCATCGCGAGAAAGGTGTGCGTGTGTGAGCGATGTGTGTGGTGCAATCATCGAGTGATTGCGGGCATTGGCAGTGTTTTTAAAAATAATCACAACATTAATGATGATGATAGAGATGAAGATGAGAAGAAGATTGCTTCTTTGCCTCTTTGTGTACACTTTCGTCTCTCGTTTACTGCAACAGCGAGCGGATTTGATTGACGCGAGAAGCGCGGCGAGCAGAAGCCGAGTGCGAGAAGAGATGAATGGATTCAAGAAGCTGGCAAAGAGCGCGCATTGAATGCCGCTGTCGCCGTCAAGTCTGCCACACACCTGCACAAGAGCTGAGAATGCGAGTCGCAGAAAACGGCCAACGCAGAAGAGAAAGAGCGAGTTAAGAAGCGAGGCGTAGGAGGGATGAGCGCGCGTGCATCGATCATTTCACTTGGCTCAAACAGAGCTGCTTTCCAATTGCACTTATCGCGAGCGAATTTCAAACGCCAAACATTTTATTTGCGCTCACTTTTCACTTCTATTTGCTTTACAAGTGCTCACGACGACGCGCTTACACTTGGCGTTATCCTATCGACGCGTGTGCGTTTAAACGCGTTTTTCGCTTAATGAGTATTCACACATTTTGTATAAAAATGTGAACATGAGCTTCACAATACACACACTTTGAAAAATGATTATTCGTTTCGCGTGTTGTTGAGAACGCACGAAACACGCACGCCTTTCGTTTTAAACGCTCTCAGCACGTGTTTCACGCACTGAACGCGTGCGATCAATGAGTAGCTTGAGAAAAAGCGCAAGCGAAGCGTTATGCCGTTTCGGACGCGAAGAAGCGATCAACACTTAAGCAAACACAGTTTACACTGCAGGTGCATAGAGCGATTGGAATGGGAAATTTTTGCGGCTATTTTTACTCGCTTCCAAATTTGCTTTTTAAATTAAATTTCAGCTTCAAGTTTCGCTTCATAATTTTTGCTCGTTGCGTACCAACACTTCTCTTCGTTCTTCGTTTCAAGAGGAGCTCGAATTTGTTCAATGAATGAGCAAAGAAAAAAAAATTCAGCGAACCGTGATTTACGCATTCAAAGCCCACGCTGAAAGGTCGAAAAACTTTTGCCGAACACGCCGCCTCACGTACTGGGCGCTAGCTTTCGGTCCTTTTTTGCCCACGAATCGTTGGACACTTTCACCACAGCTGCAGCGAATCGAAGCGCTTTCGCTTTCGCTACATTTAATTGGCCTCAATTAATTTAATTCGTTTACTGTCTTCAATAGCTGTGAAATCGCTTTCTGGTAGTCAGGTGTAAATACGACGACGCATTTTTGCTCCACTCTTCTCTCTTTCTCAATCTTAAAACACGAAAAGGTATTTGAAGAAGAATATTGTGGGAACTTGGAAGCAGCTGCTTTCACAGTGTCTTCAGCGTGTACTACTCACATTCATCGCGATCTACGCACACGTGTGCGTGTTTGGTGTTGTGTACGTACCATGCGAGTGTGTATGCTATGCTTTTGAATTGGTTATCGCGAAAGAAGGTAACAGGAGCAGAATCCAGAGGCACAGGGGCAGATGTTTGAGGGCGAAAAGCGCGATTCTCTGTGTATTGTTGATTTCGCACTGATCATTTGTTGCCAGAATATTCAGATCGACGGTAAAAGTATGTGGCATTTGGTTAGCTGCGAGTTCTGGTTCGTCTGTTGTGTGTGTGTGTGTGTGTGAGAAGAGGGAACTATATTTGGTTTCTGGTGTATGGAGAATATGCAACATCTTTTTCGTGAGGCTGAGAAAAAGTTTCGCTGCGAAGATCATTGATGCAGTGATTGTAGCGAGATGCATCTGTTCGCAACGCGCACAACATACGCACAGTTGCGAACGAGAAGCAAAATAAAGTGAATTCTGAAAATAACTCTTCGCCAACAAACAGCATACATCCACAAACTCATCTGTTCTCTGTTTCTGCGATCGTCAGGCAGCCGAAATCGAGGACGAACGCACACACATACTAAAAAGCAGCCAAAGCTCGCGCATTCGGATGTTCACACCTGCGAACGGCAACTCATGTCGCGCGCGTCACAATACGCATCGCGAAAATTTCGCCGTTTCGAAGCTCTAATCATCACAATAAATAAGAGCGATTTGAATGGCGCGGTCAGAAAGCAGTGGGCACACACAAAGTATGCGCCGATTGTGTTTTGTATGAAGTGAAAAAATTCCAGGTGTAGAAATGAAACACGTGCACCGCGTTCTTGCATTCGCCAAATACACAATATGCGTTCTCGATAAATTTTTTTCCTACTTATGACCAAAAAAAGCGCTCATCACGCTTTTAGCCGTCAAAAAATCTTTCCGAGGTCATGAAAAAAGTTCGCATCGTTTTCGAATCACGACAAGCCGATTTGTACGCAGAAATTGAAGCGCCAAAATTCAGAGAAGAGAATTTTCGAATGCATTCTAAAGAAGCGAACGCAATCACTCGCATCGTTTACTCGATATGTCTATTTACATGGTAGTTACACTTGTTAAAAGCTTTGAAATGTTCTAAAAACTAATTTCTCGTCAAGCCCCTTTCTTCGCTAATTAAACGTCTGCTATTCAACTCGTCGTGCACTTCCTTGTGTCAAAACGCACACACTATGAATGAAATGCTTTGTCCACTCTTGTTTGTTGTCCGGGCACGCAAACACACACGCACACTGTTTACTGTCACCATACGTCCACTTTTGTCCACTTTTCCCAGTGAGCCTATTTTCACCACCACGCAAACATACATCACATTCTCCGCCAACACGGCGCCCGTGACAAGTGTCCGCTCACCACTTTCGCCCATTTTCTCTCGCGTCTACTTTGTTTGCTCTGTGTCTCTGTATGTGTGTGCTCTCTGTGTACGTACACGATACATGCGAAGATAGTTGACGGCGAAAGTGTGAGCGAAATGTTTCAATCATCAGCTCGCGTTTCGCGAAAAAAGTTTTCTCAAGTTCGCTCAAAATCAGCGACGATTTCATTTCGCCGTAAAGTTTTCCGAACTCATTAAACCAACATTATTTCTCTTTTCCTCACAAACTCGCTGGCGCTTCACACAAGCTTCACTTAGCACAGCGCGCCAAGCACGTGTTTCGCCAAAATTTATTGCTTTGCATATGTTTGCCGTACGTGTTGCACACATACACACATAACACACTCACAAATTGTGATAAGAGAAAAACACAAATTTTCAAATTCCTCGCAGATCTTAAAAAGAAAAACACGATGATTTAAAATTTTATTATGTAATTGCATGCGATACTCTTGATCATGTTACACAAGCAAATAAAACTTTTAAAAAAAAGAAGAGACCGCGTCAGAATTTGCGAAATCTCACTCGAGTAAATGCTCTTTGCTCAGCCATATCCGCGACCATTCTCGCAACTAAACTAAGTTCACTTTAATCGTCGCTTTTCGCTCATTTTCTCAAGTGCATAATTCGAAAATATTGCAAAGTGCAAAAAAAAGTTTGACGTGCGCGTGACTCTATCTTCGCTCGATCGCATGATCACATTACAACTTACTCGACTAGGTGTGTGTTGAAACTACCTTTATAACAAACTAAATTAAGAAAGCAAAAGATCTTGAAGAAGAAACAAGAGAAATTATAGTGTAACACACGCTTAATGGTATTTCACAAAAAACTGTGTATCGATTAGTTTGTTTACATTTCCCACACTCGCTGAGAATTGCATTCGCAATCACAATATAAGAGAGAGCGAGCGACTTGTGCAGATTAATTGTGATCAATTGTGTGTGTGTATGTGTGTTTGTATGTTTCCGCCTCGTAATTGATAATAAATTTTTTCTCCGATAAAATTATAAATGACACGAAAACAAGTGAAGTAATGAGTGATATATGCAATAAAATACGATGTTTTAATAGTGAAAGAATTAGCGAAAAAAGTCGCCGACACCGTTTTTGGTGCGAGAGTTTAGATAGCGAAATAATCGCGATCAACAAGTGGTCGATAATACCTCTTCAATTCTCTCCGTGTTTACTTTTCCCACACATCGTTTACTGCGAGAAGTGCACAGAAGCAAAATGAATCTAAATTATCTCTGTTCTATCAATCGATATTAAATTTTTACAAGTTTTAATTTTAATTGAAAAAAGTTGAGCACAATCGATTCAAAACGTTTCGATGATCGATTGTTGGCAAAAATCGATTTCATTTCGAAGTGAGTTGACTCGAAATCAATCAAATGCTCGAAGTAAAACTCGATTCGAGTTTGCATAGCTAAACTTTCGCTCGTTGAAGCCATTCGAATTTTCTAATCGACTGTAACTTAATTTCGAATTAATACGCGAACGTATGCATCGAAAACGATGCGTGCGCGCGTCGCGCTCAGCGCTCGCCGCTTTCGCCGTGTCTTACCTCTGCGCGAAGCGAACGCGTCTCATTCGTGCGCGGCATTCGCGCTAAGCGCCGCCCGTCGAAAAAGGGTCGCCATAAAAGCGCGCCGAGCGTTGCGAATCGTTCGCAGTGTGTGCTGTGAATGAAAAGTGTGCGTTTGGCGTTCTCATCGTTTTCCATACGAGCTCAGCGAACGTTCGCTTCTTTCGAATTCGTGTTCATTAAGTTATTCCTATTCGAAAGTAAATTAATTTTTGAGCGAATTGCAATTGAAAATTGCAAGCGTCAAGTTTTTGTGAAAAGCGAGAAGAGATGAAATTAAACGAAAACAATTTCGCTTTAAGCAACAGCGAAAATTGTGGCAATAATCAGCAGCAGCGGTCGCCGTCCGAAGCGAGAGACAAAATGCTTCCGTTGCCGCGAAGTATAGTGGAGAATCGCGTGGCGAAAGTGAAATCGCCGTTGAAGCAATTGGATAACGTTAGTCACGAAGAGATGCAGCAACTGTTGAGCAAATTGAAAGAGATCGTTCCGAACATGCCGAAGAATAAGAAACTGTCGAAACTCGAGATAATTCAAAACGTGATCGACTACATATTCGATTTGGAAACAGCGCTGGAAGCGCACCCGTCGCTGGCGAGTAATGTACAAAGTTTAAGTCTACAACAATGCAATAACAGCTCTCACAATCACCACCACAGCAATTGCAATAGGCCTTCCGTCGCCGGAAACGCTCGTGCTGTTCGCTGAGCGGCGGAAGACGCAAAGAACTTTTCTTCTTCGTGTTCATATTGTATATAATCAATTCTAAATACGTGTTCGTGTGTACACTCTGCTCGTTTCGAAATAAACGCAAATTATGTCAAAGCGCAGTGAAATCCTTTCTTTTTAGCGAACAGAGTGTACTTCTCTCTGTAGCCGTTTTGTGCTTCGTTCCTGTAATAAAAGCAAAAAGGTGCGATCCGCAGTTTTTTAAGGGTTGGGCGCCCATATGGCCGTGTTTTGCACCGGAGAGCGACGGAAGCGAGAGCGCGCGCGAGCAGATGATCGCGTGTGAGCAGCCAGATGATCGGGCAGAGCAGATCGCGACGAACCACTTTCGCTCACTCTGTTAATTTCGCTAATCAAGCGCGCATCGTGCGAACGTAAATAGTGACGTCAAGCTGTCCACCTGCCATCCCTTTTCCATCTCCTCTGTGTCTTTGCATTTGTTCTTACGTTATGCGCCGCATTTGGCAACACAATCATATGGAAATGAATAGCGAGTGCCCTTCTGCCAGATGTATATCATTAGATTAAAAGCACACACATCATCATAACGCAGATGTCCTCATAATGCATCTCGACTGTGTGTGTATATTCGGCGACGACAGACCCAAAGAGCAAATGTTCAACACACGCTGCTCGACAGAAAAACCAGAGTATTATGTACTTAAATGTGCGACAACGAGCTGCACATCGGCCGCGCGTTTCTTCGCTGCTGCTGCTGCTGCTGCTGCTGTTGCCTCTGCGGTTGTTCGCTCGACGATTGTTTGGCCAGAGATTACTGCCACAATGCTACTAGAGTGATTCTATCACTCAATCACACACTCACTCACCACTTGCCCGCTTGTTCAGCCGAAAGCCAAATGCTGTGATTTTGCCTTTATCAACTTATTTGCCTATTAAACTTAATCTAAATTTAATTCATTTACCTTTAATAGCAATTAAGTAGTGGATTTAATTAGAGCGAAAGCTTTAGCAAAGCACCTGGTCAAAAATCCGCTGCAAAAATGCACATTCTAGCTCAATCTGACCCTGAGTAGGAAGGAAAACACAAGGCGATTTCTAAGGAATGATTGTGAGAGCAAACAGCAATCTGATGTTTTCTTTAACGGACCGCGGTTCATTCACAAAAAGTGGAATATTGTAAAGAGAGCGAGAGAGAGAAGTAGAAGAAGAAGAAATTGAAATCATTGAATCGTTTCCATTCATCTGCTTTCTTTGTGAAATGCTTGAAAAGAAATGAGTGAAGAAAAAATAAATGTTACACACTATCGCATAGTTGAACAATAAAAATTTTGTCAAACTACCAAGACAGAGAAAAGGCGAAAGATTTTGTGCCATTAGCCAAGTGTATCCGAACGAGAAGCGTAAAAGTAATTGTCTTCGTTCGTACACTATTCGCTCTTTTTTGTGCTCCACTGTTTTTTCACTTCCAAATTTTCGTGCGTTTGTGTGTTGTGTGTGTGATGTGTGCACTTTGAGCGAATTGAATGAAATGAGCGAGTGAAGCTTTAAGGTGAAACGAGTGAAGCTTTAAGGTGGTTAAAATTTGACTTTGATAATAAATGTTAAGTTCTTCAGATTGCAGGTGTTTTTTGGTGTGGTTTGCTGCTCTTGTCGGCTCTTGTTATATGCTTCTATGCAGTTATGTGTGTTACGCTCAATGTGTATAATGTGTGTGTGTGTGTGTGTGAGTATGAATACCAATGAATAGCGAGCGAGAGAGAGAAAGAGAAACAAATGGCAAAAAGAAAATGTATTCCAAGTGATGGAAGGTAGAAAAATAAATCAGTGACACGCCAAGCAACGATAATGTAGCATTGTGCTTATTGTTTTAAAAAACAATCACATGACTTCACACGACGATAAGAGACGAGATAAAGCCAAGCCAAGTGTACAGCGACAGGCGACCGTAGCGAAATTGTTGAAGAAAAGATAGACGAGTAACAGTTACGCAGCGAAACTGAGCTCAGTACTGTCTTGACGGCCGGTTTGCGCTTTACCGGAAAAAGATAACGAGGATGATAATCATCTTCAACTATTGTCTACCTGTGAAGCTATTGTTTTTATTTTGCTCCCGACGGTAGCGATTAATCTTAAATACTGAAAATCACCTGTGCTTATATCCTGCGATGCACCAGCACCGGCACCGAATTGGCCAGCTTTTCGTTTATTATTTATTTTTATAAATAACAAATGAATGCAATGAAAAGAAGTGAATAAAACAATTGTCTTTAAAAATTGTGGGCGAGAAAAAATGTCCGAAAAAAGTTTTTGTCGTTTCCAGGCGTGACGATAAAATTTCATTTCGCTATTTTCGTATTTTCAAATCTCATTGTTTATCAAAACTTTTTTCTGAACGAAATCGATTCGTTTGCATTCTTTTTTCGTGAGTAAATCGTTGATTTTTGTGTAGTAAGAAGTCAATGCACTATTTTGCTCATTGTTTAGCAAATTTTTTCGTGAGATCAAAATGGCTTTTGAACATTGCACGGGATGGGAAGGTTCGGTTCGATGAGATTTGAAAAAAATTGAATAAAATAACCTCGACTACCACCACCGGCATAATATCATAACTTCGTAATGATTGTGATGTCTGTTTGAATTTTGTTGTTCGCTATTCGAGGAAATGAGTTTCTCGCTAAACTATGTATGACATACATTTTTTAAAATGATCATGGCAATGCTTGTTACGTTTTTTATGAAATTAAATTCTTACTTTATAATTCAACTTGGTCGCGTAGATTGGTGAATGATTTAGAAAATTTGTTTATCAATCGATTGCTTCGCTTCCGGTTTATGATTTGAAGAACGAAAATCGATACGGAAGAAGCGATAACAAAATCGCTTTGCTTTGCTTTTCACATTTGCTCAGTGAATAAGAATGGCGGCGAGGATGATGCGGATGAGCACGATGAAGAAGAAGCTAGAAAGTCGAAAAGTGAAGCGTAGAAACAAGAATACGATAAATCGTGTCTAGAAAAACGGCGTTAAATGAGATGATACTTTTGTCGACATGTTGCTACGACGACAATGTAACCATGGGCTATGACAACGATGATTTCTGCTTCGCTTCTTACTCTCAACGGATTTGGTGGCTTCGCGATCAATAAGTCACTCGATGAGAACGCGAAATGTATAAGTGCAAGCGGCAACGATGGTTAAGACGCTTGTTTTCAGAGTAAACTCGAGAACAAAGTGATTGCGAAATATTTGCTGGCTAAAATGCTCGTTGAAACGAAGCTTTTTGATTACAATCGAGTGATAAATATTCATTACTTCGTGATACTTTTATAATATTAACGAGTCGCCAGTTTTACTTAATTAATATTAACCACATTTATATACATAATACGCGTATATAAACATATGTTCACCATAGAGTAATTATAATAAGTACACAAGCGAGCACAATCGCTTCATTATGGAGCTTGTCAACAGCAGCATATCTCGAGAAATGTTCATTAATTTGGATTGTATTAGAAAAAAAAGTTTGAGGAGCGAGCGAGAGAACGAGCATTTGGTCCAAAATTGAAGAATTAATCCAATTATGTTACATATATTTGAGTGTACCATCTGCTTGATGCGGATGCAAACATACACATCTTTCGCTCTCTCTCTCTCTCTCTCTCTCTCTCGGCTTAGTCCCAAAGTGACTTGTATTAGTTTTTCTATGAATTGCAATCGCAAACAACAGCGTTAATCATTTATAAGTTGTAGAGCATAGTGAAAGTCGAGAAGCAGCAGCAAGAAGCAGCAAATGCTGTTCGTACTGCTCTTCAATTTCAATTTTTGATGAACTAATCGACATGAGCGCTTCCAAGGATGTATCCATTTAGATTTTGCACTCGCATGCTATGCTTTCGTGTGCAAGCAGAATTAAAGCGCTTGCAGCGTCCATGTAGATGCACTTGTGCTGCTTCCATCGTGATGTTTCGATTGAATTCGCTGAATGCGATTGATATTCGAAGAAGAAAGCGTTAAGCACGCTTTGACGCATGTAAATAGTGGGCGAAAAATGAATTTGGCCGCTTTATTATTGCATAGAAATTTATTGCACTTGGGCTAAACGCATAGCAGCATAGCGTATGAATGCGAAATGCTGTGGACACGCAAAAGCAAGCAAGCACACAGGAAACTGCGACAGCACTATAGACGTATGTATTATATATAAAATTGGATATAGGAGTTTATTGAGCGTACGCTGACTTTTCGCTGCGATCGATAAAAAATGTTACGCTTTTCGGCGTTTCGATAACATGAAAACCGTAGGCGAGAATGCAGTAACTTCGCTCATTTCGATGTAACAATAAAAAGCTAGCAACCCCTAGAACGACGCTAATAAAGCAGTGTGAAGCCTTTTAATTTCGTCCAGCTTTTAATCAAAAAAAAGTTTTTCATTTTTCGCCACTTTTTTCGGTGTTTGATTGTAAAAACATTGGTCGCGTAACACGAGCTCAATTAAATTCGCTTTTCATTTGTTAGCATTGATTCATTGCCCAAATATAAACTGATTTGCTCTTCTCAAATATCGCTTAAGACTTAGACAAATAGTGACTTTCTGTTCACAGCGCTTATAACCGAACCGACGCTATGTTGACAAGCGTTTCTCGCAAGTATAAAAACTTCTTCGTCGGAAGCAAGCAGCGTCGAGAATTCCTTCGGTGGCTGTAGCGCATAAAGAGCGTTTATTGTTGTGAACACCCGTTATATGATGAGATGAAAAGGCAATACATTCATTGAGCTGTAATAGAAGCAAAAGCAAAGCGGAGAGAGAGCGAGAGGAAGAGGGAGAAAATCTTTGCTCGTCGTCGTCGTCGTACTCTCATCATCATTATTATGTGCCCACAGCTGCATTTTGCACGTGCAGTGAAAAGGAATTTGATTTTATGAGCGAATCGATCGCCAAACTGGCAGAAGAAGGAAAAGAATTTCGCCCGCTCTCCCCGCTTCTAAACGCTGAAGCGGGCGCGAATTAAAAGCGTGGAGCGCAGGCCGAATCCGAGCAACGCAACCCCGTAATGAATGCATTCTCACATTCTTATTTTGCAAATTGTCACTCGATTCGCGCTTATTATTCGTAATTACCACCAAATTTTTTTCGCCTAACACAGTGTGCAATTATATTCTCGCCTCCGTATCACATATTCCGATCTCGCTTGTCATACATTTTTCAAACGCATTTCTGCAAAAAAAAGTTTTTTACATTCATTTCGACCATGTTCACTGCAATGTTAAGCTTATTCAAGCATCACAAATTTCGCTTCACAATTTTGCTATTCGAAATTTTTGCTTTTAATAAATTCAAAAAGAAATTAAAAAATTATTTTTGCACGAAAAGCGGATTGACAAAAAATTGCGAAATCAATGCGCTTAAATTGCTCTCCCTCTCTCGCTTTCTCACTGCAATCGATGCAAGTAATGAAACGAAATAAGGAAGTGGAAAAAGATTAAAGCTTTTAAAAACGTCATATTGGAAAACTGCACTAACACGAGTTTGAATTACTGCCTTCAAGTGTATATTTTGTTTTTCACTGCATTTTTTCCTAGTCCATAAAAAATAAAGTTCTTCTCGCTTTTTCAATTAAAGCAGCTTTAACGTTTGAAAATATGTTGTTATTGTTAATCAAATTGCGAGTTTGTAAATTCATAAATTAAGCGTTCGAGAAAGGCTTCGAAAACAATCGAGCGCTTTGTTCGCGGGCGACTTGGAAGCGATTTTAGAGCAAGAGGAATAGAAAAAAGCAGAGAGACAAGCGTTCGCGATTGTTGTTTGAAAAATTTCACTATCGCTTCTGAGAGGATACGCAACAAGGAACAGAGTGCGCAAAAATTTCCGTATTCTTAGCTACTCATTTAGACGTAAAAATAGTAAAACTACTAAACCTGCACTTGTACAGCGTGCGTTTTAAAAACCATATTTACCTCGCTTCTTCTTCTTCCTCGACCAACTTCTTTTGCATTTTTGCATTTCACTTCGCTTTAAACACTGAAAATCATTTTCGCCTCTTTTTTACGCGTCGTAATTATCGACACATTTGAATTCGACGCAACATTAACTGTAACTAATTGGTTCTGAAACAAAAGCGGCGATAATTTCGAACGTCAACTTGTTTTTTGTTCTAAGCGAGTAACGTTTCTGCAAATGTGTGAATCGTACGAAAAATGCGTTTGGAGCCAGTTTCGCGATCGCTGTATGTCAAGTGACAATTATTAGCTCGAATATTATAGAGATAACGAGCTCGTTCGACGCTGTTTTATGCACTAGCTAGTGTTGAATCGACGTTATTTTTACACTTTCGCTTTCACTTTTCTTTTCTTGTTCATTTCTTTGCTTGAAATCAGCTAAAAATACGCGTACAAAAAGCAAAATTTAAAAATTCAGAACGTTTTCCGAGAAAGTCATCGATTTTTTCTCTATATCGAATGAAATTTTTTTCATTCGCTATGGGTTACGCTTTTTGGAAAATCTTGGTTGTAGATCAAATTTTGCTTTTTTTACTTATACAACGATAACTTTATTCAATTTAATCTCATGAAATTTATGAATTTGGAGATAAAACGAAAATGGTGAAGTTTTTAATTTAAGTAAAAATGAAAAATCGTGAGTAAAATCAAAATTAAGATTGAAATCACCGTTGATTCAATTAAAATTAAGGAAGGCGGAATATCTGCAAATATCAAATATGCAGTTTACTCCGCTTTCAAAGGCCATTCAGTTCAATTGTTTGTAAATTGAAGCAATTAAAAAAAGAAGCGAGTGAGTGAGAATCGTCGAGGCTATGAATAGGTGACTATGCGTTAGAGTATGAAATATTATGCAGCGTAATTCAGCGCACAGCTTTTTTTCGGTTCTATGTGCTAATGGTAGAGAGTATTCGAAAGCGTAACATTGCATCCACCCGAAAGTCAATTAAATGTAAATGTCAAAACGCTCGAGAATGGGTGTGCCGAAATAGTGTGTTCGACGGCGGGCAGGCGATCATTTCTTGATATGCAATACTGCATTTTCACAATTATAACATCGTTTTCGTGTTAATACTCATCTCTCGCTTTTTTCACTGAGCTTTCAGTCGAAACTATCGCAAAAAAATTGTCGCAGCAAACAGCGAAATGAATGAAAAGGATGAAATTGAAGAGAGGGTGGATTCTGTGCGAGATACGGCGTAAATGCGATGACTTTTAAAACTCTTTTCGCTGTTTGAATGCGAAAAATGTTTACTTTCACATAGACGCGAACAATTTTTTTTTCACTGTGTTTCATCGAAAAAAGAAAAACAAGAGCGAGAATCGGAAACAATCAGCGAAGTATTTCGGCGCAAAGTGCTTTACTGAAAATGTGGCCTTTTTGTTGCCGTGGAAACAACATCGAGAAAAGTTCTATGTTAGCCAATGGTACATACATAGGCGTGGAGTCGACACACGGGAATACGAAGTGTTCACTATTCGAATATATCGTGATATAAATAACAAGTCGCATCGCACTTTCTCTCGCTCTTTCGATCGCTGCGAATAGCGCGTACATATAGAGTGAGCGAGAGATGAGAGCGAGACATGCATCAATTAGATTAATGGCATTTGTGTTTTATTCGCTTTGCATTTACATAAGTATTAGCCGTATTTGAAATGCTTTTAAAGGATTTCACGCAAAAACGTTGAATAAGATGATAGCGACGAACCTTCTGCACAGAGAGAAAGCGAGAGAGCGAAAATGCATCAATTGCTAAGCGATCGCAATCTTCACGCCGTATTTGCATTTTATCGACTCCGGCTTTCTTTATTCACAGCATCGGTTTCAAGTTTTAAAACCGAAAATATGAAAGCAGAAAAGAGTAAAGAGAGCGAAGAGCGCATTTATTACTGTTCAAACCTTTCCATCCGTTTTAATAGACACACGACGATATTCGAAGATATTGAGAACCACCAAAAGTACACAAAACTCGTTCGAGTATTTTATAATGGCACAAATGCGCTAGAAGAGTGCGGCGCACAAAGCCCCCGAAAGTTTATCGATGGCGTCTCCTATGTACATATTAATAGGCAGCCGTGCGCGCGTTGTGCCTGTGTGATGTCATAGCATTCATTAGCGATCTCCGATTCCCACGATTCGCAAAAATAGTGAGCGACAACAATATTGAGCTTTTCGTCGTATCCAATAGCCGCTGGAAGTCGCGTGCCATCGCTGACGTGCGGTGTTAGTCCTACTCTCGAACGGATGCCCGACCATCGCGATGCACGTGCCATAAACGTTGAGTCATAGAACTCGTAGAACTTCGCTCGCTGGCCAATATGTTGCACTTTGGCTTTTGTTTTGCGAAAAGAACACACAGAGAGGCGAAAAAGTTTAATTTACATCGAGCGGCGTGTATTCATTTTCGATTTGCGTTGGAAAAGCGGAGAAAGAGCAATGCTAGAAGACGAGAAGAGTGATACTCGAAAGCAACCGTTTTGTTCGTTCTGCACTTGAAAAAATTGAAACTTTACTCAAACTGGAGGCTGAAAACACGAGTTGCACTCTGCACTCGATGTTTGTATTCACGCGGTGTGTGTTTGCGTGTGTTTGCGAGTGAAAAGGTGCAAATTTTGGTTTCACAAAAGTAAACATTTGAATTTTGTAAAATAACAGAAAATTAAACTATGTTTTCGAAAATTAAAAAGCAACAAATAAGCGTAAACATTAATAAATAAGCGCGTCTCTTGTTTCGTGCGTTTGATGTGCGATGCGAAAGTGTAAAAGCTACTTTCCTGCAAAGCACGGTGATGCGAGCTTCGCTTTTTTGAACATTTCGCGATATTTTTACTATTTTCGTTCACTTTTCTATTGAAACAAAGTCTGAAGTTTAAGCTTCGAAATGAGGCAAAAATAAATGAGTTAATTTATATTAAATACGCGTGAAAGCATTTTTCGAGTGCCTTTAAAAGGCGAATGTACAAAAGTTTTGCGCGCTGAACGTATTGAGAATTTAGCTTTTTGCTAATTTTAAAACGAGAAATGCTGCTGTGCTCATGCTTTTAATTTTGACACACACATCTACGCGCGACAAGAAAATAGTTTTTATTGTAGCATCTTTCACTTTCGCGTTTTATTCGTATACATTCAGCGAGTGAGACAAACGCTTTTAGGTTTAGCGCGCTATCTTTCAAAGTGCGGAAAAAAGCAGCGCACAAATTCTCAAGTGTATATCATTCATCACAAGAAGCATGTACAGTTTCTTTTTCTCTTCTTCTTCGTTTTCCTCTTCGTCTTCGTCTTCAGCTGCTGTCGTTTTTGCTGCTGCTGCTGCTGCTTCTACACTTGTAGCAAGGATTACCCATCTCGGTTCGCTTTCGCTTCGTTTTCTTTCTTCTACTTCGCTTTTGGCTCTTAAATTTAGTTACTAACTCTTAACTCATTACATGCAGCTTTCGGGCGTCTACGCGACTAGACACAAGATGCAAGCAAAATGCATTATGCAACTGTAACCATTATCGAGTAATTGAATGCGATTTTTAATTTTTTCACACGACAATTTTTTATCATCGTTTAACACTCGTCAAGTGTCACTTTATCTTTGCTCGGCGAAAATTAATGAAGATATTTGAAAATTTTTAGAACAAACAAAACATTAATTCGTTTATAAGCGATCAGTTAAATCTGAAATTCAATGCAAAAAAACGAATTAAAGTAAATGAAAATAAGTATGGTGACAGTCGAGTTTAGTTTACAAGATCTAACCATTCAGTTTGAAGAGCTGATGTTTGCTCGAAATAAATAATCTTTTGAATGAAAAAAGCGCTCGTTTCATCTTCCACTCTGTGTGTTTGTGTGTGCGTATATTTATATATATAAATGCTTTATGAAGATATTTTCGCTTTCATTTCTCGACTGTCGAAATCCTAAAATAACAAGATAACCAAACAGTAATAATAGCGGAGATTGTGCTAGGCAATAGTGAAATAACAAGTGAAAAAAATTGTCATATCGTTTACGTACTCGATGAGAACGTTTAATGGACAGAGTCGCATGCATCACAAATGAATACTCGAGCTCTCTGCTCTGCTCTTTATTTCGCGAAAATCTCATTTCGACTAATGGTGAGAATCGAAGTATTGAGAAAAAAAGAAGTCAAAATAGCATAGCAGCGGTGCTTAATGTTTAAAAGCGCAATAATCGCATCTCGAGCGTGTAATTATTCAAGCCGTACAAACACACACGCACACACACACACACATGAATCGAGCAGCTAGCGAGAGAGAGTGAGAGGAAAAGAGAGAAGCAGGTGCAAAATGTAAATTTGGCCGCTCAATTGTTTTGTAGCGACAAGTTTTTTTTTTGAAAAAACTTCTGCCGAGCTTTGCTTTCGTTTTTGTTTCTCAATGAAAGCGAATGCGATCGGAAATGAGTATCGCAATTAACGTTAGATGTTATTTCTCTAGAAAAAAAAGTGCGCAGATAAAACAAGTGAAGTTTTGGCTTTTTGTCGTTGTCGTTTTAATTCAGGAAACAAAACATACAAACGTTTGACATTTGGTGCAAATCGCTAGCGGCGATAAAACTATCAACCGTGACCGCCCTATGCAAATGTATACATTCTACGCTTAACTTTTTATTTGTATAATTTTATAATTCGCGTATAATTCTTAATTTATTGTGCTTGAATTTCAATTATCAACTAACTGCTTACATGTTTACATATTTAATGCAACTTGTGCAATTTGCGCGAAATCGCTTTTAGCGAAATTGAAAAAAAATCGATCGATGAGCAGCAGAAAAAACAATTAATTAATTGCAGAATAGTAATTTAATATTTATTTTCAGTAAAAGCAATACTAAACCAAATGCTAGTGTGGCGTATTAACGAAATGTGGCTTTCGCTGCTCTCTCTCTTTCTCTCTTCTTGTCTATTCTTTTGTAAACGCGCGCAAAAACGAAACGAAATTGAAAATCGGATTAAATTTTTCGGTACAGGCGAAGCAAATGAAACAGCATACCGCTGGTACACAAAAGCGAAAGAGATGTAATTCTTTATTCGCTTTTCATCGAAACACGTACAATCGTGGCGAATCGAGTGAAAAAAAGACATAATCACGAGCTTACTTCTTCTCCGTGAATGACGTGTGTGGTTTTATCATTTATTATCCGACATCGCTCTCTAAATGCATTAAATCCGATTACTATTTTCGCTAACTATTTTCATTATCAATGCTCGTAATAACAAGTGGCAATGTATCGTTTTACTATACTAGAAATGATTAAGTTGCAGGTATGTTGATTGTGAATTTGGTTACACTCGTTCAAAAACTCTCACCAAAAAAAGTTTTCGCTGAATATTTTATCACAACAAATCTGGTTAAAATGAGTGAAATTTGAATTATTGTTCGTTTTAGCATTTTCTTGCGAATTAATGGCGTTTGTTGAATGAAAAGCAAGAGCTAACGAGATGTTATCAATGATCAAAAAAAGGTTTTGAATGCGAATAAAAGCCGGTGCTCTGCAGGTAAGCAATTTTCGCCATATGTTCACTCAGTGTTCATTCGTTTTTACGAAACGATAAACAAACGATGTGTCGTTTTGATTTTTCTAAATATTTAAATGAGCACTTAAATAAATTCATTTGACCGAAAAAAGGCGAATTAATGTGAGTATTTTAGATGAAAAAGCGTTTGATTAAAGTAAAAGCGCCGAGTGAAATGGTCGCGAAGCGATCAAATGAAAACGAGTAAATGTGTATGGAAAACGGCGAGTACGAGAGGCGAAAAAGACAATCGATTATTATGCATTTCGCATAAATCCCATTTTATTGAGTTTTACGATGGACTGAGAGCAGCGAATATGAAATCCGTGCGCGAAGAGAGGAGAGAGCGAGAGATGGAAGAGATGGAAGAGATGCTAGCGGCAGTCTATTTGATTATTTCGCTTCAAAAATCTCGAATGGACGCAAAAAGCGATGGGATATTGTGCATTTATAGCGATTGCGGCGCAGAACACTAGAGTAAATGAATGACTTACACTGCATGTGTGTGTGCGCTCGCTGCTAGCGCACATGTTACTCTCGCCAATGTTTTAATTTATGCAGCTTTTAGTTTTTGCCGCTTCTAAATTACATTTCGTTTCGAACAAATCGAATTAAGACACAATTTAAAATACGAATAATTAAATCGTGTCGAATGCGTGTTGCGCTCTCGATGGTAAAAGCAATTCATTCCAATATCAGTAGCTCGGGTAGAACGTTTTCGAAAGCGAAAGTTTGCTTCGTTTAGCATTCCTTTTGCGTATTTAATTTAATTAAGATGCTAAACCGATGCAACCATGTAATTGCAGCTCGTTCGCATACTCGATCGCCTAGTGAGAAATGTTATTTCTTCTTCAATCACTTTTCCGTCTCCGTCACGGATTTTATTCACTAGCAAGTGTTCGCCGCTCTTTTTTCTTCTGAGCAGATGTCACGTTCATCAATTATGGATAAACGCTCTCTCTATGCACTCTATATACAGTGCGAGAGTTTGTGTGTACATTTGGCTGCAAAAAATAAACTGAAACTAGTGATTATGTAATATGACAAAATGACAACTGTCTCTCTCTCTTTCTCTCTCTCTTTGTGCCACTCAAATGTTCCGATTTTTTTGAATGACACGTTTTGCGAATAAAAAACGAGCGAGCGAATGAATAGCTGGAGAGCGAAGTTGGCTGTGGATGTATTTAGAGAGAAGTAAAGCCCGTATAATTAAGCAAGAAATACGTGACCAAATGAATGAGAATTGCAGCGCAGAACACGCGTTATTCTTGATTAAGTGAGCAGAGCGAAAGAAGAAGCCGTAAATTCTCATTTCAGCTCATTTGTGTATGTGCTCAGCGTTTAGAAGCGGGAAACCTGACGGATGCTGGAGAAGAGAGAGAGAGAGAGAGAGAGCAGAGAGTAATCCCAAAAGCTTACTGCACCTGCATCTGCTTCACAAGTTAATCAGTGTGTCTAACATTACCGAACCGTTCGCTGACTGCTGCGATCTTCTCTGCGATGCGAGCGCAAGTCGCTATCCTCACGTTGATTAACACATTTGCTATTCAGCAAATAAACTATAGAGAAATACGCGCTCATCTGTCAGGAAGAACAGAGCCCGCGAGGGGTTTCGTCTGTCTCTCTGCTGTCTGTGCACATTTCATTCTGATTTTCGATTTGAAGCCTACTATTTGAAAACAACGATTTCTAATTTAGCTCCTTCAATATATGCTTCGATGCTTTTATGAGCGACACATGTCTCCATAGAGATGCGTGGAACACGCATCATTCTTGATTAACATTCCCAAGTGATTTTGACTTTCTATTTTGTTTGATCTTTCGATAAACTCATTCGCTTGCTGGACAGAGTTCCAACTTCTTTAATTTTTTAAAAATTTTTTGTGAGATTCAAGCGATTCGAAATATTAATTAAGTAATTTCTGCAGTTTAAGCAAAAATATAGTTTGATCCACAAGAAAAAAAATTTAAATATATTATCATGCTTCTAAAAATCTAGAATTGCTTTAAATACTCATACCTCCCAAAAATTTGAAATTTTTTTTTTAAATTCTTAATTAATTCAAAAAGGAATTTAATGTTAAGTTCAAAAATTCAGCACTTTATCACTGGTTTAAAGCTTTTTTCAAGTCGCACAAATCAGCAAAAATTTCTTTCGCGGATGTTTTTAAAGAAAAATTTTAGTTGAAGTTTTTTTACATTAACTACCTCCTGCGAGCAACTTTTGCTTCAACGCTTTTTCCTAAATATTTTCTAATGCGAAGCTGAATCGTTTTATGCAAAATCTAATTCGAGTTTTAAACAAGTTACACATAGAAAAGAAAGGTATGATCGGAAGATTGCTATTCAAAACTTCTACTAGCATGTAAACACAGTGTAAAATTAAAATGGGTGCCAATTTCATGTTTGCTCATGAGGCGTGAATGAAAAATGAGTAAAATACTCGAAAATACCATTTTAGTGCAGCAATTGGATATTCTAACTCCAACACAAATTTGATTTGTATTCGTGACACAGTGAACAAAACTTTCAAATAATTGAAAGACTTCAGAGTTAATAAAACATTTTCATCTATCGCGTATAATTCGGTTTATTGGCTATTTTTAGGCCATAATAAAGAATGTTACAAGTCTAAATTGAATCAAATTAAATCAAAGCGATTATTAGATTTGCATTTATTCTCAAAGAACCAAAGATGATATAGAGATCAGCGATTCTTAGCAATAGAAGTTCGTCTGCAAGCAAAACAATTGCCATTTCTCGAATAATACGTATAAAAAATATTGAGCGTAAATTTTAGACACAATTTTGTGAACAGTTTTACTTTTTCATTGGCATAAACAAGAAAACAAACCATTTTTCATAAAATCGATTTCAATTGAGTGATGCATACAACGAGGCTTTTTTACAAGTGAAGATTTACTTACGACACAAATAATTTGTGCAGATATAGTCGATTGACTTTTTGTAACATTTTAAAGAAAAATGCTCAAATGAAAAAAGAAGTTTTTATGAAGATGAAAATAAAACTTTTTTCTCTATGAAATTTATCAAGAACGAATAAATTTCGCTTTCGAATTCGATATTAATTAACGCTGGTAATCGAGTAAATGACTTCATTTTTTCAAATTGTTTAAATATTGAAAGGAAATATGAAATACTTGTTTTGCTTAAATTTTTATTAGTATTGGTTACTATTAGCGATCATATTGACCCTATTGAGATTGACCCTAGTAATTAACATGAACAATCATACGTCTCATTAACGTTTTCTTTTGTTCTCTGCTGTTATTCTTATAAATAATTAATGATTTCACGTTTCTCAAACGAAATAAGCCTTAAATCGATTGTAGTTTAGTAACTAACTGAATATTTTCACCTTTTCTTGACCAAGACCGTCGTTTATATTTATTCTGAGCTGAATAGATTAACTCCCAATACTTTTGTATGAATTGAGTTTTTAAAGATCAATGCTTAGTGTAAAAATATAAGTTTATTCAAAATTTTAGACAAAGATCTACATCCTTTTCTTAATTATTACCATCCGTACCAGTCCGATCCATTGTTATCATCGCCTCCATACTCAACCAATACCAATAACATATGCTTTTGATATCCTTTTTGCTTTGCTTATTACTAAACTATCTAAATTGAAATTTGAGCTCAAAAAGCGATTTGATGAGACAAAACTCGATTGTAAGTGTACATAAAATCAAATTATACTACAAACTGTACAAAAGAGGATGGACACAGATGAAACTAGACTCAAAATGACTCTATGCAATATTGAATAAGTCTTAATGGCACCAAAAAATCCATCGTGGACAAAATGAGATGTAGCACAAAGTAGGTCAATTTAGAACTAACACAGGACTTAACATAATTTTGAGACCACTACACCTGATTTTCTTAGCCGACCGAAAATGCAATTTTTTTTAATTGAAAAATAGGAGCCTACTGAAAACGGTCATTAAAATGAATAAAATGAGTTTAAAAATTGAAAATCATCGTGGCATTGCACACAATTTGTAAGGTAGCAACATTTTCATTAAACCTTCTTGGACATCACGTTTAACATTTTCGCTTTCTGCAGCTTTCCACTTGAATCGTTGTATCAGTGATGAGAAACCAATGAAATTTTGCACCTCACCGAGTTTTATTCCAATGCATCTTCTCTTACCCAATGAAAATGGTACATGAGCTTCAGTTTTCACGAAGCATCCGTTCTCATTTAAGAAGTGATTCGGGTCGAAGTGATCCGGATTCGCGTAATACTTCTTATCACGAGTAACTTTCCACATATTGGCCATCAATTTAGATCCTTTCGGAATTCGATATTTACCGACTGTTAATTCTCCTTTAAAAAATGTTTTAAAAGCTTTCATGAAAAATGAATTGATGTATGAAACTTACTCTTGTTGGTTCGAACACTCCACAGCGGACCAACGCAAGAGAATCTCTCGATTTCAGCGATCACCGCTCGAGTGTAGTGAAGCTTTTTTTGATCTTCTGCCTCAATCTCTTTCTCTTTACCAATGATTGTAATTATTTCTCTGTACACATTTTCTTGAATGTTTGGATGTAAAGCCATCAAATTAAATGCGTGATATAGCAAACAGCCTCCGACCGCGGGTGGATCAGCGAACAACAAACTAAAGTTTGCAACAAGTGTTTCAACTAAAATTTATGAAATTGAGTAAACTTTCGGACAATTAAAATTGTCACTTACGGTCGAAGTGTTTGGCATTCGCACCTTCCATTTCTTTCAAGTAGTAATCTAGTAAATCTTTGCACTCGTGTTTTGCGCCCTCTTTCTTTCTCTCTTCGAGTATTTCATTTATCAATTCAAAATAACTTTGTTTAATTTCTTTTAAATTTCGTATCTTGCCTTTAATTTTCGAAAGAAGATACCATCCAAAGCCGTAGTAGAAGCCATCCAAACCGCCTATTTCGAGAAAAAAGCGATGCGATGTATTTTGCAATTTGATGTAAAACGGATCATCTGGATCATAGTGTTTGTTAAACAATAATAAGTTTAACACATTAGTCGCATAATTATCCAGAATTCTGTAAAAATCGTGAGGGTTTCCATTGGTTTCGCTTATTTTTAAAATCATCAATTTGCACATTTCTTGAACTTGAAATTCAAATTGTGATTTGCCCATTCCCAGTTCAGAAAGTTTTGAAACGAAAAACTTTGACAGCAAATTCCATTTTTCACCATCTGTTGAAAAAATATTTTCTCGACCGAAAGCGAAACTGTAGGCGTTGAATTGATCGGTTGATCTGCTGCTGACATTTTCGCCTTCAGTGCCAAACAATTTTTTTATCATGTCGAAACTGTTTAGAATAATGTAAGTTTCGTCGAGTATATTGACTCTCATGATTTCGCCATATTGATCAGCTAAATTCATAATCTTCACGATAGGATTCGATCCGAGAAAGGGATAGAATCCAACAAAAGGCAAGCATACTGGTCCAGGAAGGGAGTGAGTCCACTTCTTTAATAAGCAAAATACAATGAAGAATGCGAAGAACCCGACAAAAATTTCGAGCAACATTTTAAAAAATTTTCTAAATCATGCGATGTACAGTCGAGTTTTGATTTGTTAAACGCTCTCAACGATTGAATACCTTTGTTAATAAAATAGTGATTGTATTATAAAAAGAATATTCTTCGGTTAAACTTTGGTCTGTCTGGAACATGATTGCCCATTATCATGAGCATTTGTTGTTTTTCAAGCGCAATTTGATAATGCTAATAGAATTTTTCGAAGAGCTTCTTCGATCATGTTTAATTTTGACAGTTTAATTTGAATTTAAAAAATTCATTTAATCAAACATTTAACAAATCAAAGGTAAAAAGTTTTTACCTTTTACCTTTTTACTAAAAACGTTTTGTTTCATTTACTTATTTACTGTATTTATTCTTAAACTAACAAGAGACACTTTTCACCTGAGAATAACCGATTTTAACCAAATTTTGCTCGCAAAGAAATGCATAATGTGTGATTTTTAGCTTCGGTATCGTAAGTGGTCGCGAGATATTTCAGGTCAAAGATAAGATATTAAATTTAAATATTAAAATTGTTGAAAACAATTTAACAAAAGCTCGATAGTATAGTGGTATCGGGCAGCGCTTTCAGCACAAACACATTTGTTCCAAATCCTATTTTTTAAGTTTTTTTTTGAATGTTTTGTTTAAATAACATGATGTTTAAAGTTTTTTTTTAAGATACCATAGTTTAATTGATGATAATTAAGGTATATTAACTTGTCTAGAATTCAATTTAAAAACAGATATAATAAAATTTTTGAACTCTTCTAGCTGCTATTTGATGCTTCTAAGTTCGCATTGAATGTGGATAGGCTTAAGCTAATGAAATTTGAAAATAATTAATAATCGCTTGACTAAGTAGTTTTCGTTTGAAAATCTTCAAAACGTGCTAAAAGCATGTCTACTCAGGTAATGGAGTGATCATTTTGAAAAATAAAAGTGGCAAAGCGTTTTTCGGAAATTATATTTTCTCAATTAGGCAATAATGGATTGTTAGCTTTATATTTTGCTAAGTTATTAAAGAAAATCTAGTGGACCTTTGGAATGTTTATTGCCTGAACGATTTAACCTTTCTCTTATTTCGATAAGATAAGCGAATAATAAACTAAAGTTTTCAAATAACATTATAAACAAAATTAAATAAACATTCTTAACTTGATTGATTAAGCACTATACATTAACTAAAAAAATACACTTAAATAAGATTTCACTTAATTAAAGTTGTTACATAAAGTCAAGGTAGTATGCGTCCCACAAAAAAGGAAATTTTTTTTCTTTAGTATAGTTTTCATGGATGTAAACAAAAAAGTTTTCAAGTTATCATTGATCTAAACTGTCTGTCCTTTTATATTTTCATCTTTTTTGTTGATTTTTTAGCTAAAATAATTTTATAGCTGATTAAAATTAAGTGTCAGAGAACACTGTTAGGCAATTTTTATTTCGAAACAGAAACTTTGGATATTTTGGGATTTAAAAATATTTAACCCCTTTAGACATATAATACCCAGAGGCCATTAGGCATTTTAAAGTTAGACGTCTGATTAAAAAAGTAAATAGTAAGGTTGAATTGTGCAAGCAACGTTAGTCTATGAATGCAAATGCATTGAACTCCTTATCATTGATAATTAATTCGTGGTTTGAGTTTACGCAAGTGAAGAATGTTGAAGAAGCAGTGTACGACTTTTTCAACATAAAATAGGTCGTTTATCGACACGTAAGCTTACAACGCATCACAAAGAATTAAGCGTTTCATTAAAGATGCTTCGCAAATAAACTCATTTTCGATAATAGAAACATTTTGTTTTGAAACGGTAGGACGCTCACGCCAAATAAAATTTTTCACTTCACTTTAAACTCGCTTTATTTCAAAACAACAGACTGAAAGATTTTATTGGATACGAATGTAGTTAATTGACCAGTAAAAAACATTTTCTAAATTTTTTATCTTGTATCTTAAGATTTTAATGTTCACAATTGAATAGCTTTATTAAAAAGGGTGCATACCTTGTTGGATAAACCCTTTCTTAATTTTTGCTTTTGCATTTGTAGCTACTAAAACAACAGCACCTTGATTAGCATTTCCCATCGATTATCTAAACGGTAAATGGTAAAATGAGGCAACCGTTACCAACCCAAGCGCATCTAAGTAAGTCATTCCGTTCGAGTTTGCAAAGCGAGTAGTGGCGACCACTGCGGACTCTGAGAGCGACCGAATCGCAAAAACCAAAGCGATGAAGCCGAGAGCGTAATTCGAATAAAACCCAGAAAGCGGAGTGCAGAAAACAAACTGAAAAAGCGTCTTTCGGGCAATGAAACGAACGAAAACTGTTTGAAACGCGAACGAAAGCAAAGCGCGGAAATTGCCGAACGATGCGGAGTCGAAGCAATTCCGGCGTTCGCTTAGATTACTATCAACGCATCGTTTATCGTACGATACTCGATCACCAGAATGCGGTCACCGGTTTGATGCCGTCCTCCGCGAACTCGGATCACGCTTGGGTTCGCGACAATCTCTACTCGATACTCGCCGTTTGGTCGCTGAGTATGGCTTACAAGAAGAACACCGATTTAGATGAGGACAGAGCGAAAACGTACGAATTAGAGCAAAGCTGTGTGAAAATGATGCGCGGCTTATTGATGGCGATGATTCGACAGCGCGACAAAGTGGAAAAATTCAAAGAGACGCAGTCACCGTTCGATGCGCTGCACGCCAAATATTCTTCGAACACAATGATGACCGTTGTCGGCGATCACGATTGGGGTCATCTGCAAATTGATGCTACTTCACTCTTCTTACTGCTTTTAGCTCAAATGACTGCTTCTGGTTTGCAGATTATCTTCAATCTCGACGAAGTCGCTTTCATTCAAAATCTAGTCTTTTACATTGAGTCGGCGTACTGTATTCCAGATTACGGTATTTGGGAGCGCGGTGATAAAACCAATCATGGTTTACCGGAGTTAAACGCTAGTTCAATTGGTTTAGCGAAAGCTGCTTTAGAAGCGATGAATGAGCTTGATTTGTTCGGAGGTCGAGGAGGTTCGGCGTCAGTGATTCATGTGCTCGCCGATGAAGCTCAAAAGTGTCACGCTGTTCTGCAATCAATGTTACCGCGAGAATCTAATTCAAAAGAAGTAGATGCTGCACTCTTGTCTGTTATTGGATTTCCTGCATTCGCCGTCGAAAATCCTGATTTAATCGAAATCACTCGAAATGAAATTTTAACGAAATTGAAAGGAAAATATGGATGTAGACGTTTTTTGAGAGATGGTTATAAAACAGCTCGCGAAGATCCTTCGAGACTTTATTACGAACCATGTGAACTAAAAGCTTTTGAGAACATTGAATGCGAGTGGCCTTTATTCTTTTGCTATCTAATAATTGATGCTTGTTTTAGAGGCTGTCGAGAAACGGTAATTTGTGAGACAAACAATGAAAATCAAATTATTTCTGAAACAAAACTTTAGGCAGAAGAATTTTCCGACGCTTTGGATAAATTATTGGTGAAAACGGATGATGGTTTAAAACTGGTTCCCGAAATGTATACCGTACCAGCTCATTTAGTTGATCTTGAATCAAATAATCCGCATTCGCAAGAAAGAGTTCCATGTGGCCAATGCCCTTTTATGTGGGCACAGTCATTGTATATAGTTGGAAGATTATTACAAGAGGGCTTTATTGCTCCTGGAGAGTTAGATCCATTAAATAGACGTCTAAGCGCACACAAAAAGCCAGATGTTGTTGTTCAAGGTAAATTAACTCATATTTTCTTCTATTTTCTTCATGCTTCTCGAATATAGTTGTAATATTGGCTGAAGATTGGCGAATTCAAGAGAAATTTGCTAATCACGATATACAAGTTCAAACATTATCTGAAGTATCGCCGATTGAAGTACAGCCAGCTAGAGTATTAAGTCGCTTATACGCTTATCTTGGTCGTAACAAAAAATTAAAATTATCTGGAAGACAATCAAGAGATGTGGGAATTTTGAGTACTAGCAAATTGTATACTTTACACGATAGAATATTTGCATTCATACCACAAGTGAGCGAAACTTTTTTTATATTCAACTATCAAAACTATAAAAATTTGAATTTTTCTTCATCTTTTAATTATACACTTGCAGTTTGTTGATGAGCAACGATATTATATCGCTTCTGATTTTAATGTATTACTGGACATATTCTCGACAGAAATAGCGTTTTTAAAATCAAACTGGAAAATGTTGGGACGACCAGTGATCGTTCTAAACATACATTCACGCATAATAGGTAGTTGTTAGTTTTTACTCGTTAAATTCCTTACCATTGTCGAAGTAATGAAATGTTGAACAAACTGCTTGCTGTGAAAAAAAAAATTGTTTACTATTTATTTATAACATTTGCATGCATATAGCAATTAGATCGCGAAGATCACTACATTGTGAATGATGTTGAATTGTCGGCAAGTTTTTTGCGAAACGCTATACATTTTCTTAGTTCTAATTGGCGAGTGCTCGGCCGACCAATTATCCTTGTTATTATCCAACACATGCACTTAGGTATTATTTTACGTTTTATTTTTTATTTATTTATTTTTTAATGTTCTGCCTGTTCTTACTTTTCTTACTTTAATATTCTGCCTCTTGGTTTCATGCATTTATTTACATAACTTATTTCATAAATTGAAACTTTTGCGCTTTGAGTTTAAGATTTCCTTTTTGTTTAATATTCTTAAATTTTTCTATACATTAGAAAATGAAAGAATCCCGCCTTCAGTGCTGTCAACGATACGAAAACTAAAAGGTGGTTATATCAATGGCACAAGGTTCGTTACGTGTGCACGATTTTCAAATATGATAAATTTTGATATATTTGAATTTTTTTGATATATTTTTTCTTGTTTAGAGTTGTTTTAGGACGTCTCGACGAGTTCATCAGTACATCATGCATTACTAGTTTGAGCTTTTTAGGCAATGCTGAAGAAGGTGATCCTGACAATTTAAGTCCAGTTGTTACCGACTATTTGGAAAAAGAATTGAAAAAATGCTTTCTCCGACCATACACGGGCACACCTCATAGCGTGGCGAAGCGTAAAATTAGCATGAGTAAATCGCGTAGAGCTGCAATCGCCGGATTGATCAAACGAACCAGGTCCATACAAGTTGACCAGTATGATCCTGGTACGTTGCTTCTTGTTTTTTAATTTATTTATTTATTTATTTATTTTAATAATTAATTTTATTTAATTATGTACTTATTTTGTTTTTGCATGCTTTTTTCGTTTTGTTCATATCAGAATTGGTTAAACTGAGATCAGATTACCGTGATAAAATATCTTTACAAGTAGTTGATGGTGACAAAGACAGGCTAGAAGGTCCACAACCTGGGTTTTCCATGAATTCTTCACGCTCGTCACCGAGTGAAGAATTACGCAGTCCAGCGTCTCCTGTTCTCGCTGAAATGGATGAAGAGGCAACAAATTGGAATCAACGAGTGGCTGAATTGCGACTTCGGACCAGAACCGACTTACAATTGAGCGACGACGAATTGTTAACGTTATTCAAAGAATCCGAGTCATTAGATGAACAGGGTGATATTTTGCACTTTTTTGCTTACAATAAAGGTCTTATGTGGGAGGCAAACTTGAGTTCGACCGAAAAGGTGACTGTTAAAGATTTATTAAAAGAATTGTATGAAAAAGCGTGTCAAAAAAAGAAGTGGGCTTTAGTGCGACATATAGCCGGAATTTTAGGCAAACGAGTTGAAGATTTAGCCAAATCAGTGACCGATTTGTTAGTTAGACAAAAACAAGTTACAGTTGGAATGCCACCAACCAGCGAGCATACTATTACACGTCCACTTCCATCGAAAGAAATACGTATCATCATAAACAAAGCTCATGGTGGTGACCAAAGCACAGCAATGTTGACTCAAGAATTACTTGTCTACTTAGCAATGTTCATCCGAACAGAACCGCAACTTTTCATGGAAATGTTACGCTTAAGAGTAGGTTTAATTATCCAGGTAATGGCCTCGGAATTAGGACGTGCCTTAAAGTGCGATGGCGACGAAGCGTCTGAACACTTGTTGAATTTAAGCCCGTACGAAATGAAAACTCTTCTCCATCATATTTTAAGCGGCAAAGAATTCGCGGTGAAAGGAGGTTAGATAAGCTGATAAAGATTCATGCGTTAATTATGTTTCTCTTTTTCTTTCTCGCAGCAAGGAGTGGTCATATATCGTTAGCTAGCGAAAAACTCAGTCGTAAAAGCAAATTAGATACATTCGTGTGCAGTAAAGATGGTAGTGTTATCACAGACGATGTTGTCGACAGAGAAAGGCAAGGACAATGGCTTAGACGAAGGCGTTTAGATGGTGCTTTGAACCGCGTTCCGCGAGGCTTTTATCCAAAAATATGGTCTGTTTTAGAAAAGGTATTAAAACGCTAAGAACGCTTTTTGCATTATTTTATCGAAAAAATGGTTTTAGTGTCAAGGAATATCGATAGAAGGACGAGTTCTGTTGCAGCATCTCACTCGAGAAATGACTCCGGGAGAGTTGAAGTTCGCTTTGCACGTAGAACAAGTGTTAAACAGCATTCCTCAACCGGAGTACCGTCAATTGATCGTTGAAGCGTTAATGGTGTTAACCTTAATCGTTGAACACAGTTCGGTCAAATCATTAGGTGGCATAATCAACGTCGAGCACTTGGTGCACGAAGCACACCGTTTATTTCTGGAAGATCAAGTAATAACCAATTGTTTGTTTTTCGTTCGCTTTCATTACATTGCTTTTCTTTATTTGTCCAAAAAACAACAACAGAAAAAACAGAATGGTGACGCTACATTATGCTGCGCTGCTGAACCTGACAAACGTGTACTCGATTGTAATGGAACAGCGAATATATGCCAACATTTTTACGATAGCGCTCCGAGTGGTTGTTACGGAACCATGACATATTTAATTCGCGCTGTTAGCCATCACTTCGATTGGTTGCCAAAGCAGGAAGTCGACTGCACAGTTAGCTGAGTGAATAGAAACTTTTTTAATATTTTCGCTCAATTCATAATAATATCGCGGCCACGAAATGGTGCGCTTGATTTTTTCCCTATTCGTTTGTTTGCTAAGGAGAAACTCTTATTATAAATTCGACAATAGATATATTCTTAATCTGTAAATGAAATCTAGTCGATGTGTAGTGAATGTTGTTGTTTCTCTTTTATAAAATATCTTTAATTTCATTCTGAAAAAAGCATGTTTACATTTGTGAAATTGAATGTGAAATTATACATAAATATATATATAAACTATATTACGTAAAAAAGTGATTTCTGTTAGCTTTACAACTCGAGAACGATTCCAGTTTCTCTCTTCGCTTAGTTAAGTATGTAGCATATATTTTTCAATACTCATTTCCGATGTCGTAATCATTTTTTCATTTCAAGCGTTTGTTTTCGCTGCGATTACTTTCATTCGAAAGCGATACGATGCGATAACCTTTACGGAACCAAATCTTGTGTTTTCATTCAACGCAAAACAGATCGAAAATCTTTTTGTTTCGTTTCGTTTTTCTCTTCGAAATGTTTCCAAAATCGAAAAAAGCATTTCCAAAAATTTAAAATGAGCGTGAAACTCGCCTTTTTTCATTTTTAAGTAGGAAGTATTGAAAAAGGTAGCCGCGCTTGAAAATCGATTCGGTCGTTAACACGCGTTAAAAACTCAAAACGGCGGCAATTCAATTGTCGGGGAAAACGGAACTTTCACCGAAAAACAAAAAACAATGAAGATACAGTAGAACTTCGGCCCTTTTTCCGGTTCTTACGAAGATTTTCGTTGTTTACAAGTGATGGTTAATGTTCTAAGCTTGTTACTTCGAGAAACTTAGAAATGAAAATAAAATTTACCAGAATATGTCAAAAAGAATCCAAAAACCAGAAGTTAACCAGAAAAAAGTTCATGATGAACCCGAGACGAAGATGTGAAAATGTTTCTGGTGATGATTGTGAGAGCTATTATTGCATTGTTGAAGACTTAAATTTTGTACATTACTCGCCAGCGACGGATGCGATTCGAGCGCTGTTTCCAAATCGAATATGTAGTCGATCACGTTTTGAATGATCTCGAGTTTAGACAGTTTCTTATTCTTCGGCATATTCGGAACGATCTCTTTCAACTTGGTTAACAATTGCTGCATCTCTTCGTGACTAACGTTATCCAATTGCTTCAACGGCGGTTTCACTTTCGCCACACGATTCTCGAGTATACTTCGCGGCGACGGAAGCATTTTGTCTCTTGCTTCGGACTGCGACCGCTGATGATTATTGCCACTGTTTTCGCTGCTATTTAACGCGAAGTTGTTTTCGTTGATTTTCATTGCGTTGTTTTTCACAAAAGCTTTGCAATCAAAAATAATTTGAAAATAAATTATAAACACGAAAAAAAGTGAACGTTTACTAAATTTTAAAAAGCGAAACGTGCGAAACACAAATTTTGCGAACTTCTGCGTACGTTTGACAAGCGTCGATCGCTTTTATTGTGACCAACTCTCGAGGGGCAGTGCTTAGCGCAGCGAATGAACGAGCGACTTTACTTTTTCGCGCAGCTGTAAAACCAAAATCGAATGAGGCAATAATTGTTTTCAGTCGTTGTTGAGTTGAGTTTAGAGTACGCAACAAGCGGCGTGCGGCGATCGCCCTGACGTTGAGAGGGCAGATTTGTGGGGGTAAACGCGCGATGTGCGCTCCGGTGTTCGACCGTTTTTCTGAACGCTAAACTTTTTTTTCAAGAAGTTTGTTAACATTTTAACCGAAACTGCTGTGTGTGTGTGTGTGTGTGCTGCGTGTTGTGTGTTATTAAAAGAGTGGCAATCCGTGGGAAAGCGATTTGCTCGTCGACAGGCAGCAGGTGTCCGCGCCGATGGCGTGCACCGCGCTGCTTTGCTGTACAGGCGAATTATGCGCAGCACGCGTGCTATGCGTATGTGTATGTGTGTGGACCATGTCTATAATAATCTTAATTTTTTATATTTCGAATTTATTTCTTAAATCGGTTTTTTGAAATAACAAATTCAATTTTTTGAAATTAGAGCAAAAGCTCAAATTCGGCTTCACTTTTAATTATAATTTCATTATCGTTATCTCAAAAGTTAGATGAGAATTTGTTTTTCGCCATAAATAGTTTAACCAAATATCGAGAATTTTTTCTCTTTTTTTCGCTAGGCAATCATTTGAATTTAGGGTGTGGGAACAGTAAATAAATTTGAATTGATTACGCTTGTCTAGTATTTAAAGAAACACACAAACACTTTTCACTTCTTCACGATCATTGCTCAGATTTTTTTTATGTAACTAAGGTATTTTACCTTCATTCAGCTTTCACATTTACCGATAAATTCGCTTGTTATTCAAAAGTGTTTTTTTCTCCCGCAATCTATCAATTCAAACGCACATTTCGTTTGATTTTCGTATATTTCGAAATTTTGCTTAAAAGAAATTTTCTTTCTTAAAAAAGCGAGAAACGCATTCGTAAAATCTGTTGAAGATTTGCGAAAATAAGTTTTATGTAAACACAGCTGGATAAAATGATTTTTCGTTTTCCTCTTTTGAAAAAATTTTAATTTAAATTTTATTATTGTTATTCTTCTTTATGAAATTCTAAACAGTTAATCTCTTCTTTAATCCTAATCGCTTTTCGTAATAACAAAATTTTTACTCTCATTTGTTTAGAAAAGCGAATCAATTAAATTCAATCATAATTATAAAGTTTCCACTTCAAACGTGAAAATTAATGCAAAATTATTGTTATTATTTAAACTACAGGTGTTAATAAAAGAGACAAAGGATGATGCACTCAATCATTTCGAATATAAATTTTAATTGAAAAACAATTTTCACGGAAATTCGCGTGAAAATTTAATTCGCCGCGAAGCCCAGCTATGAATTATGATTTCTAGCAACAATAATTTTGCTATCAATATGAAATGCAAGCAAAAGTTGATTTATGTAGAAAGGTGAGCGAAGAGATGGCATAGAGAAGAGAAGAATTGACCAGCGCACAATGAGAATGGACAATAAGCGCACGTGTGGATGCACATTGTGCGTGGAAAAATTGGCCGTCGCTTTCTCGTCGATCGATTCTCGACCGTTTTTGGCGAGAAGGCGAGGCGATTATTACAATTAACTTATTCGGTAAAAACGAGAGGAGTTTTCGCACACGTACGCACTCACACACACACAAACACCGATTTCGGTATCTTTTCTTTACTTTTCGCTTGTCAACGACTGGTGAAAGCAAATAGTGGACACTTGTTAAATTGGCGCCGAGTTGGCGGAGAATTTGCTTATAGAAAGGAGAGAAGAAGAAGAGAGGCTTGTAAGAAACAGACGGTCAGTGGAGGTGATGAATGGACACATGAAAACTCGCAACAAAAGCGTTTCATTCATTTTAGTTGCATTCAAGTTAAGCGGTTCGCTGCAAAAATACCTCGCGTTTAATTGGCGAGAAAACAGACACGCGGATTTTCAACCGCTACGCGTAAACTGGGCGAATGATTGCAGTTAATTTCATGTGTGTATGTGTGTTTTGGTTGGTCCATTCTTCTTTATTTCTGCTGAACTTTGAGCGATAGAATTCTCTGAATTGTGTGCCATGTTTCTGTATGCGATGGGCGCAGATTGCGTTGTCGTGATTCGAGAACGATGCATAAACTTTATTCTAGTAATCGTTCGATGGTTAAATGCGTGATGAACACTTTTTTGGTCACAAGCATGAAAAAAAATTATTGAGAACACGTATTGTATTGCGTTACGAGTCGAGTTAAATGCAACGCAATGCACGTGTTGCTGTTTACACCTGGATTTTTTCTCTACAAACATTGTACTCGGCGCATACTTTGTGTGTGCCCACTGCTTTCTGACCGCGCCATTCAAATCGCTCTTATTTATTGTAATGATTAGAGCTTCGAAAACGGCCAACTTTTCGCGGTGCGTATTGTGACGCGCGCGACATGAGTTTTGCCGTTCGCAGGTGTGAACATCCGAATGCGCGAGCTTTGGGTGCTTGTTAGTGTGTGTTGTGTGTGCGTTCGCCCTCGATTTCGGCTGCCTGACGATCGCAGAAACAGAGAACAGATGAGTTTGTGGATGTATGCTGTTTGTTGGCGAAGTTATTTTCAGAATTCACTTTATTTCGCTTCTCATTCTCAACTGTGTGTTTGTGCGCGTTGCGAACAGATGCATCTCGCGACAATCACTGCATCAATGATCTTCGCAGCGAAACTTTTTCTCAGCCTCACGAAAAAGATGTTGCATATTATCCATACACCAGAAACCAAGTATAGTTCCCTCTTCTCACACTCACACACACACACAACAGACGAACGCACCATCGACCAGAACTCGCAGCTAACCAAATGCCACATACTTTTCCCGTTGATTTCAATCATTTTTCTGGTAACAGGTGATCACTGGAATCGACAATACATATACTCGCTCGCTCTTTTTTCCTTTACTAACATCTGCCCCTGCCTCTGGATTCTGCTCCTGTTACCGTCTTCTAACAGCAACAGATTCAATTCAAACGCGCACACACACTGCACACGTGTGGATTGGCAATATGTAGTACTGAAGACACACTGTGAAACCAGCTGCTTCTTGGTTCCCACAATATTCTTCGCTCTGAAATACCATTTCGTCTTAAATTGCGTTCAAATTTACACCTGACCACGAGGCATATTCATAAGCAGGAGAAAGAGCGAGAGATAGAGAAAGAGAGCGAGAAAGCAAAAATAATCTACTTAATTAGCATAAAGATGGTTTGCTTAGCGTTCCGTCGAAACGTGATTGTGATACATCTGATCGCCAGAGATGAGAAAGTTTATTTGAATATTAAATTCGACTCATAATTTAAATTCTCTCGTTGCATTTCGTTCTCAAATGTAATTTACATACGCAGATTATGAGCAGCGATGGATGATAATTTAAGACGCATGATTAGCTCGAACTCGAAATATCACTCAAACCGCGATTGTTCTCTCGCTTCTCAGGTGTATTCACATTAGAATTTCATTTTTTTTGCAATCTAAAACACGCATCACTTCCTAGCCCGTATCCTGTGTTATGTCAAATTGCTGTTAGATGCAATCAAAATTCCAAACACCAATTCCGTTCGGTTGCGGTTTCGGAAAGCGAAAGGCGCAAAGAGTAACAAAATGCGCTTCTATAGAAAAAGTTTGTTCACCTTTTTTCATCGCCGTTTTTTCGTTAGGCTCTCGAAAAAAAAAATTAAAAACCGTAAATCACTATTCACTAGAATCCTTTCAACAGTTTTACCATTAATTTGTTCGGAAGAAGAATGAATACAAGCGATGCTCACTTTAATTTTTATTTATTGTCTTCTAAAGTATTGAATGAAAAAATTTTTTTCCCACAGTCTATACGCAAGGTACACCTGCACAACCAAGAATTACATACACACACACACACACACACACCCCACACACACACCGCACACACAAATACACACGGTCTTTATCATTAGGCTGTTTAAAGCGAACAGAAACGAACAGCTTTGAACGTGATTAATTTAAAATGCACGCGCGATGCGATAGGCACGTATTCAGCTTTCTTCTCTCTCTTTCTCTGCAAAACTTTTTTTTGACGTAAAACACGTGTTTTTCGCGTAAAAGGGTCGTGAGAACCACTCGATAAAGGCGAGCGTATGTTTTTCTGCATTCAAATTTTGCAACTCGGTTCGCACGCTGCACGCGCACCCGCGCGCTCCTTTCGCAATCGCTCGTTAAATGAATTCTGCTTTCGAACTATTGTTGTAAGTGAAAAGTAACTGTAATCAACTAAACGATTATTTCTTTACGCTTTGTGTACCGCTTTCGCTAATAACGGCGCCAAATTAAGCGATTTAGAGATGAAAAAGTGTTTGCAAAATGGTTGTAATGTTAACACCGAAAGTCGTGTGAAAATTGTTCAAAAGTTTTCTATTCATAACCGACATGTAAACTGAATCAATTGAAAAAATTAAAATTTGTGATAATTCGCTTCCAAAGCCTGTGATCAAGAAAGTAGAACCGCGTTAAACACTTGTTGCTAGAAAAATTTTAAGCGTAGGGCAAATATGAAAAAAAAAATTGCTCGCGTCTGGTATTCTCGCTGCCAAAATATTGCCTCGATTCAAAACACATTAATAATATCGTAGATTTTGTACTATTTTGATCTCAGCTAAAGAAGAAAAGGCAATTTTTGAAGACTGTGTTCGATAAACTAATGAAAACATCGTAAATCATTCATTTTTGTCATTCGCTTTTTTTGCGCTTAAATTAAATTTTGAAATAATTTGAAAACTTTTCGTTTACAGCGGACCCTTGAGATATGAATAAAGCAGCTATTTACTATCAATTTAAGAACGATGAAAATAAATCGAAGTGTTTACGATTGAAAATAGCCGAGGAAAATTAAGTTCTCGACTTGAAACTAATTCTTAATAAAGAGCAAATTGTGAAAGATGAAGATCAACTTGGTACGTTCTTGAAACGAAATGATACGAGCTTTCAAATTGCGATCATAAATATGAGTGATGAAAGAAAAATTGGATTGTTTTGCTGCGAATTGTTGAAACGGCTGAAAGTGAGCGAAATAACGAATATTTAGCTAACATAAGTGTTAAAGAAAGAGTGAGAAAGCAGTTAAAGTGATGGATGTAGTTAGTACTGTATATACAAGGCGAGAATGTTTTGAAAATGCTCGCCCTCTTTACTACTTCTTCAAGCGAACAGCTCTCTCCTTCTCTTTCTTCTTCACACGTGTCTTCAGTATTCGCAGGTGTGAGGCAGACTCGGCGGCGACAGCGGTATTAGCTTTGTGCCTTCTTCTTCAACAACTTCTTCGTTCTATTGCCGATTATCGCATCACTTATCGATACGATCCTCTCTCTCTCTCTCTCTCGCTCTTCGCTTCTATTATTTCGCTAACCGAACAGCACTTCAAATCCGCGCACACATCGCGAAAGTAGCGCTAAATCGCCACTCACTCTCCAGAATCTATCTTCGATCGCACACCTGTTGCGCAATCGATTAGCGCAAAACGGTAACCACGCTTGGATTGCACGCAGTTCTCTCTTTTTGTTTTCTTCTTCGTCCAACACCAGCTTCTGTTTTTCGCTTTTGTTTTCAAAAACGATTCTTCTCAAGCTTCTTAATTGCATTCTACGATTGATTCTTCCGCAACAAGCTTCACTTATCGCCGCATCCATATGACATTTTACTCGTTACCGCTATTCACTCGCTTGCCAGCACTTGATTTCCGTCTACATTTTTTCATTTGCGCTTTTTTTTAATTAGAAGCAACGGAAGAAATCTAAAAGTATTCAGCGGATGCCAGCAATTAAGCGACACACTCGCGCGCTTCTATCTGAATAAGCCAATTTACAAAATGCTCATATTAAAAAACAACAATTTTAACAGTTGAAAGTTTTAAATTTCGAGACTATCTTGCACTTGTAAACTCGCCTTTTAGTTTACCACCGGTCTAATTGCAGCACAAACATTTTTGTATTGTTGTTCGCATTCGACTTTTGGCCACTTAAATAGGTCATGAAACTTGCACAGTGCAATTAAAACGTTAAAACGCTGCCAAGTATATAGTAAAATAAACGTTATTAAGCTTTGACTTTTGTAACAAACCTCATTTATAAAAATTTTCAAAGCAACGCTCGTCTTAATTATCCTCATTTAGAAAACTCAATTTCAAGTGCAGATGCTCTTATTATTTAAGCCTTTCTTCAAAAATGATTTGAAAAAATTGGCATAACATCTGTACAGTTGTAAGGTGAAGCTATTTTCAATTTTCATGCTTTTGAAATATTATAATTACAGTATGCAATGTCATAATAATAATGTGACTGGTCGTTTCTTTTTCTCAAATATTCTCCGATTTTCACTTCGAAGCTTCATTACCCCAAACCTAGAATTAAAATTCTATAAAGCGCTCTGAAAATTGCACAACTCGATTCGATAATTTATTTGCTCGCTAATATTTTGAGTTTTTTCTTTCTAAACAGACAGTAATGAGTATATTGATTATAGAGCAGATGTAGAAAAAAAAATTGCAATCATCCCAGTTCGACGTTAGCCCATAAAAATAAACTTTTTTCATCTCCTAAATTTGAGTTATGTCATCACTTTTTTGAGAAAATTTCTTTCTAAGTGAATATCAATTTACTTTTCAAGCAAAATTTAAAAATTAAATTTTGTTATTAACTTTTTTAATCTCCTCAATGTACTCAATAGTAAGTCAAATTCAACAGAAGAAAAAAATTTAATTGATGCTTTTAAATAATATCGTTCATAAGCGAAATGACCACCAAACTCGCTTAAATTGGTTTAAAATTTCAAACTTTTATCGTTCGCTAAATTTTGCTTGAAAAAGTCAATTAAGAAGAAGAGGAAAAGAAAAAATTTATAATCTCAGTTTTAATTTTCACTTATAAAAAGTATCAAATTTTTTCATTTCAAATTTCTTATATTAAAATTAGGGAAAAAACCATCTTTATTGACCATCTTAAAAACTTTTTTGAAAGCGAATGAAAAAATACGCAAATAAATTATATTTAAACCCGAGGCATAAATAAATGTGAGCTTCTTAATTTATATTGCTTGATATCGTTAGAGAGAAGAGAGAGACAGAGAGAAAAAAGTCGCTCGATATAAAGAAAAAAATTAAATTTCAATGTTGAAAATAATGCGAACACGTAAATCATTTATAGAGGTTTTTGAAATTTAGCAATTTATTTTTGATAGCATTCGCGTTCGATTTTTAATTAAAACGATGCATTTTGAATATTCATCGATTCAAATTACTTCGCGCACAAGTTATGCGATGCAATTAATTACGTGCAATTGCAGTTTTCTTCTTGAATAAATCAAATTGCAAAAGAAAAGCGTAAGAAATAATTGCGTTGCTGCGCTAATCTTCAAGATGATCATTGCTTTCGGCTGAAATAATTGATGGCTGAGGAGCGTATTTGTGTGCGCGTGAACATTCCAAGAAAAGTCCAAACTTTAGCTATTTGTTTGTGTTTGCTTTTAAAGCGAATGCATCTTATTCTTATCCGAAGAGAGTGAGTGAGAAGTAAATGTAAATGCGAAAAACAACAACAGTGCAAATGTATGCGTTAATCTGTCGTCAATCGCATTTTCGTTAATTACTTACAGCCGGCGATAAAAATTGTTTTCTAATAAAAGCGAAATGTGATCGGCAAAAATTTTTTCGCTCGCTTTCGTCTTTTCAATCTCTGCTAGTGAAATGTTTGAGTGGAAAATTTAGAATTCGGCGTAGCTTCTTACGATGTGCAACTTAAGATTTTGATGACAAGAACAAAGAGCAACCAACACAAAGCAAATACAGCTGTGCGAAAATTTTGAAAAAATAATAAATAATTGGCTTTGATTTACGCTTTTATCGCATTTATCACGCTGTTGACAAAGCAGAACAAAAAATTTCGCTCTTATCGCTTGTCGCCGAGCTATCGAGCAAAGAGAAAAGCAAAGAGTATTTCAAATCGTTGCACTTAATTTGTTTGCTCTCTTTTATGCATTTCACACTCGACGATAATAGTTTCGAATGAATTTTGTTTTATTTGCAATTGTGCAATCGATACAATTTAAAATTACTTTCTATCTAGCTTGTCAGTCACGATTAATTGATGGCAATATCGTAATGTATTCAGGTGACATGACCGTGATAACAGCTGATAATAATAAAGAAAATCTCAAGAAAATCGTAAAAAAAGAATTTGACGAGAAAAATCGATTAACTTTAAACTATAAAAAAAGTCAAAAAATTCTATAGGATCTGATCTATTGGATGAAATTGTAATCGATGGTAAAAAATTAATAATACAAACTGAAAATAAATACTCGGAGTTGAGTGCTCATCGATGAGAAAATCGGCAGAGATGTTCGGAGAGCGGCCTTATCGAGCAACACTTGTGTAAGCGCTAGCGTTGGCCTATCACAAAAAAAAAGATTTCGGTTTTGTGTTTGTTGCACGCGATTCATCAGTGCTGAGCTTGAAACAGAGATTTTTTCACCTTTGAGACCTGATTTACTGTCTCGGTATGTCAACTCTCGAAATATCCACCTTTTGTCGTGCGAAAAACCTGATGATTAAAATTCAATGCATCTTCATTGAAAGATTAAAGATTCTCACATGCTGATCAAAATTTATGAAATCGGTTACAAGCAACATTAAAAACAAATTTTTCCCCACAGACTTAATTACAAAGTTCGCACGTGAATAAAACTTCGCACGAGCGTCATGTGCACAAAAGCACTGTAGATCCTTTGATGCCACATTTTTATCTTTTTTAAGACAAACTTTTGAAAGAATAGCTGTGGAACCTTTCAAATGGGTCAGCTGATTTTAAATAATTAAGCTTTAACATTAAGAAAATTATTCATCGACGGAAATTATTTCTGCAATGCCGCCGATATTTTCATTCGTGAGTGCCGAAAACAAATATTTTTCTTAAGACTTTTTCGAGTGACTCTTTGAGATATTGGTCTGAATAAGTATTAATTATTTAAAAAAAAACTTGCATATCATAATGAAATCGGGAGAGGCACGTCGGGAAACATTCGGAATGATTCGAAGAGGGGTGGTTTTGGGCGCCGTTCTTAAAAAATTAAGGAATTTTGACAATTCTTGCTTCAAAAAATTGGATTTGTGCCTTTAATCAAAAGGATAAACGGAGAAGATATTAAATTTAGAATAAAATCAGTCAGGGTGATCGAAATAGCAAAAATAGAAACGATGGCGCCTGATTTAATATCCGCAAATATTAAATTATATTTATAATAATAATAATTGATTGTTACCTGTTAATACCAAGTTTATCTAATGTAATTCTAATCTAATCTAATTTTATGCAAATTTTTAATTTCCATAATTTCAATTGACTTTATTATACTTCTTTAGCATTTAAAGTGTAAAGTGTATAAAGTGTAAAGTTTTTATAATTATCTTTTGAAAACTTAGCTAATTTAACTTTCACTTTAGCGATTATTGTTACTTTTATGCTTTGAGAATTCAAGTCAAAAAATTTCTTCAATCAACACTCGATTCTTGGTGAAAGGCAGTAAATTAAATTTTCTAAGAAAGTAATAAACAAATGTTTAACGCAATGCATGAGCAGCAGCGAAAAAAGAAATTTCCATTCACCAAATTTTTAATTTAGCTGAAAAATGTGCGTAATTTCATTAAACGAAGTGATCATTAATTGTCGAGAAAAAGTAAAAAGCAGATAACAGTGAAATAAAGAAGAACTAATCGCTTTATTTCTTTTTTGTGTGCTCGCAAACTGCCCACCCAACCTCATTCGGGCTTAATACTGAATGTATGTGATGTGTATTTGAAGTTTGCTCTTGCTTCCCAATTAATTCTCGTTTCATTAAATTAAGATTTATATGCCGGCTCGATCTCTTCACTCACAATGTTTAATTACATTTCACTTTGCGAAGTTTGAAATGTTCGCAAAATTAAAAATTGAAGTAGAAGAAGAAGAAGAAAAAGAAGGCGAAAAAGAAAATTTGAACTTTAAGAATATTGACATTTGTAATTATAAGATTATTTAAAAATAACTTCGCTGCTAGAAAATGAACAAGCGAATGTCATTAAGTGTATTGAAATTTATGATTGAATCATTTTTTCATAAAAATAAAAAAAAATATAATTCAGATAATGTTAAAACACCTGCACCGAAAATTTAAATTATACTTTGCATACATACTTTGCATGATAGAAAACATAACGTAGTATGAATGCGTACGTGTGTATTAAGAAGTTTTAAATTTCAGTGCAAGAAAACGACAAACACCGTGATTTCCATGCACCTGTTATTTTGTTTTGCTTTTCTTTTCTTCGAGAAAAAAGTTCTTAAATATTCTTTTTTAGAACTTTCGCTGCACGTGTTTTTTAAAAACGCGCCAAATTTTCTCACGTTTTAGAACTTTTGCTTAGCCACTGCTTTTCTCGAAATGAGATATTGAATCAATGCAATCAACCTTAATACTTAAAAATATTTTTTGCAATCGCATTATTTATTAACGAAAATATTAATGCTCACATCTCGAGTAAATTTAAGTAAAATTTTTTAAGCTCCTGAAAAAATAGCAAAAAATTACAAATTCAAAATTATAAAATAAATGAGCTTTTTTTACCGAAAGCACTAAATGATAAGAACGTGAAATAGTTGCCAGCTTCCTTGTTCGTTTGATAAACTGTTTTGTGCTTTTTGGGCATAAACTTATGCCCAAAATACCACATAAGAGAAATCAATTTCGAAACAGCCTTTTGTTATCTAATCATTTAATTGCTTTTAGATTAAAAGATTCAGTTTATACACAGTGGCGTGGTGTCAATATTTTAGAATTAGTAAGAAAAGCTTTCTAAATAGCAAAATGAGAACTCAAATAATGACAAGAAACGATAAAACCTAATTACTTTTTTGGTGAAATGTTGGTGTTTGCTGTCACAATATTTCAAATAACATTTATGGTTTTCACTCCTGATTATCTAATAGATGGAAAATATCGAAAGGCGGAATTCACTTTACCAAAATTAGCTTATAAAAGGTACGTTTAATTTACTTTAAAACCAAAATAACGTCAATTTTGTTTTGAAAAGTAAAGATTCGCCTAAAAAGCTAACAAATGGCATAAACATATTTATTTATAAGTATATTTACAGGTTCTTCGGGCGTCACTTCGTCTTCCGCACACCTGTGCTACTCTGATGCTTAAATGATCATTGCTCAGCACAATTGCATTCGCCTAATCCTTTGCTCTCTTACTTCTGAAAGCCAGAAAGGAAATTTTCTTTTCCTTTTTTATTCAAAAATTTAAAAAAGCAATTTAAACATAATTTCAAAAAAGTCGAAATGATAAAATACGTGTTTAAATAGCAGCTTGAAAGCAATCATAAACACGTATAATAACCCTTTATGTTCATAGAGCGAAGAAGAAAAGTTTTTCTCTCTCTTCGCTTTCTGTTAAATGTGGCACGTTTGGCGCATAAACAATCTGTGTTCTCAACGCGTTTTGTTTCGCTCAAACAAAAAGCAACGCGAAGTTCCGTCTTTTTTCTTTTCTTCGCCGGGCCATTTCTTATTTCGCTCATTTCATAAATTTTGAAATCACGCACACGAAATTCGCATCAAAAACGCAAAAGGAGTGGACAATACGCATACACATCTAGATACATACAAAGTACGCACACACCACAGCATCGGGCACAGGTAAAGTAAAAAAAGCACCTGCTGTGTAATAATATTTTGCGAGTGAATTTGAAGCAAGAAATGAGAAGCATTTTTTCTAAAAGATGCGATTATTACAGGTGCAATAGAATTAAAGAGGATGTCTTTTGAGGAGGTAGAGAAGAATGAGACAGCAGAGAGGAGAGAGAGATCAGTGCTCGTTCTCGGCACAGGTGTTCAAATTGCTTTTTGCTCTTTTTTCTTCGTTTAAAAACGCTAATCTCAGCTTTTCAGCTTCTCTGCGATCACCTCTGCTTTCTTCGCTTCACAAAAATTGATCGCCAATTATTATATTTATTTCTGCTTCTCGAAAGAAAACGCCGATAGCGACGCAGCGAACGCGTTGCCAAATTTCTTTCACCGGCAGCTCGTTTTCTTTCTTTCTTTTTAATTCGCATTGTGCCATAGTTTTTTCATTTTCAGCTCACAAGCGACCGTTTACCACCGCGTTAACCATCGCCGCCACCACCAACACACGCACATACAACGTCAAAGGCTGAACACAGGTGTATCGCAGACAGACAGGCGACAGTCTCGCCTTTGACCCCCCATCGCACCCTGACCCGCTGACCATTCTGCTACGCTCTCGCTTCTTCTCTCCTCATCTTTTCCTCTCCTTTCCTTTTTCACTAAATTCACGTCTGTTTAAATTCAAGCGACGATCGTTTGTTAAAACCACTCCTTAAAAGTAACGCATATTTCCAATTTAATATATTTTTAAAAACTTTTCGCGTTGGAAAGTTAAATTTTCCAAGTTCACTGAATTCTGTGATAAAGAAATTTCAACGCATTGTCATTTTTTACATTTAACGAAGCAAATTTTTCATTTCTTCAATTTTCTATTTTAATTTAAGTGTAAAAACAAGTGACAATGAAAAATGAAATTGAAAAGATAAAACAGCAAAAGCTGACTTATTAATTGTATTCACTCATGTTGTGGCTTCACTTAAATCGCTTCTCTTTTTTTAACCGCAAATTTGATTTACAGGTGAACAAACTTTATCTCATTCTTCTTCTGCGAATATTTTCAGAACAATTGAAACGCTATACGTTCGCCATCTTTCGAGTGATCACTTTGCTATGCTCCAGCTGCGAAAATAAATTAAAAAATTAAATTATTGTCAATTTCATCAATTTAATTAATTTTTTGTTCTAACGATTTCTAGCTGCATAATATTAATTTTGTTTTTTAAGCTAATTGAAAATCTTTAAGAAATTTTTGAATTAAAAAATTTTCTTACAAGCGTCGGCAGTTAATTAATTCTCATCATAAATTCGCGCAACGCTTTGAATGTTTTGTAACAAATTAGAAAATTAAAATTGAATTTCAAAAATATGAAAACTACTTTCTATTAATGATGCAAAATTCTTAGAATTGTTTATTTCATACGCGCATTTCGCGGCGAATTGCGTAAACATAATTATAATTAGTTTCACTTTCTTCAATTTTTTCTCTTTAAGAACTTGATTCATTCGAATTAAATCACTTAACAAGCTTATATATATTCCGCTCGATCAAATAAGAAATTTTCGAAAAGTTAATCGAAATTCAAATTCGATCATAAACTATATATAATTTAAGCTTTTTTATTTTGTCTAAAAGAGCTAAACATTAATTTATTATTTGAAACATTTTTTGCGCTCACTGTCAAGCAGCAGAACTTAATTTTTACTCTTTAATTTTTTTAACTTTTTTGCAGCACACACATTTCTATAATTTTGCCTGTGAGAAATAATTTCAAACAGCTGCTACTTTTCCCACCATTTCAACTTATCAGGTTAATATTTGCGTTTTTTTTTCTCTTTTTTTAACTCAGGATAAATAACCAAAATCACAGCGATTGAAACGTGTGAAAACAAATAAAAAAGCTAAATGACACCTTGGTGATAGCAGATATTGTCTTTTGCAAACAAACATTGTGTTCGCTGACTTACAGCTTGTTAGAGCAAATGTTTACTCTCGTATGTAAATGTGAGCGTATATCAAGCAGAGTATTTAGTTGATTGTTTTTTGCATGTAAATTGTAACTTTTTTTCAGCGATGATGCAAATTGCTCGAAAACTGATTTTCATCTTATCGATCATGATTAGCGACATTGTTTGCAAAGATATCGGTGAAGAATCAATCGATAACAAGCGATTAAATAAAAATTATTCTAATTATTCATTTTCAAATCGATTTCAGCTCTTATCACGGACAAGCGAAATAAATGGTTAGAGGCTGTAATCGAAGAAGTGAGTAAAAGTACGAATGATGTGCGATTAATACAATTTGAAGAGTCGACGATTGCGAGCGAAAACCTGAACGATATTTGCGCCAAGCTTCGTTCGTCAAACGAAAGCGATCTTGTGATGATTTTTGACACAAGGATTGGCCATAAAGGTGAAATCGATCATCTTTACAAAATCGGCTTACCGATTATCGCGATTGGTATGTTCGAGCTAATCAATCTTTTTTCAAGTCAAATTTTACTTTATTATCGAGTCCAGAAAATGATTTGAAATCGGTTTAGAAAAAAAAATTATGAAAAATTTATGACAAAAAATGTTGATTAATGAATGTAACAGTAATTTAGGAAAAAAAGTGAAAAATAGCGATAAAGCGAAGCTATTAATTAACTCTAATGATCTAAACATCAATAATGAAAGTTAATTGCCGTATAATCGTCGCTACTGTAATCTCTCCAATGTCTACTATCGTATCACTTGTTTCACTTTTGAAAAATGACTAAAATTACTTTAAATACTCAATTTAAAAAATGAAAATAAACTTTCTTAATGATAAATACGAAAACTTTTTTCTCACAGATATTTTCAATCGAAATGCTCAAATGAAGCTTGAAAATGTTGTAAATATTCGATCGCCGATTGCTGTTATTTCGAATGTAGTGAAAGATTTTGCGAAGCATTTTAATCTAACCACTGTTTACATACTTTACGACCAATCATTTGGTAAGTTTTAAATATTTTAATAAAAATACTTTCTAGAGACTTATGAATTCAGAAGATGTTGTCTTTAATTATATTTTCATTTGGCTTTTCTAATTTAAAATTTATTATCACAAGAAATTTGTGGTTAAATTAGAAGATCTGCATAGCTAATAAATAGAAAACCATTGAACTTTGCTTTTTTTTACAACTCAAACATAATTTTATAATTATTATTGCGCCGGCCTTTTTGAGGTCAGTGTTCCGAGAAAATTTTAACTTCGAACTATAACTGAATAAAATAAGCGAATAATTTTTATTTTCGCTCTAAGGCTAGCGTTGCTCAACAATTTAATTACAAAATTAATATTTGCATCTACCCATCTATGTAATATTTAATATGAAAATTAACTTAATGCCTTATCTCGAGCAATATTCATGACCAAAAATTTGATCTTTTTTTGAGTCAGTAAATAAATTTGCTCAAATATTCATCTCATGTATCATCATTATCATAAAACTCTCCTTTAATTGCAACTTTTTCCACCATTTCACAATTTTTGAATTTAATCACTGCCGATCGCATTTGTTTTTATCTTTAAATGAACTCATCTAATTTGTTTCAACGCATTTTTGAAATATTCACGCTTTTGCGAGAAATCCAAATAAGGTAAGAAATAGTGCTGAACGGTAATTCAGAAATTTAATACGCTTGAAGTTTAGTAAACGGGTCACAATCTTTCGATTAAGTCGATAAATTTTGTTTGACTTTTATTTAACTCGCGTATAATTATTATTTTGCAATTTAATTCCCTTTTAATTTTATCTATTTTCAATTATTTAAAAAATGAGCATATTTATTTACAAAAATTATTCTTTCACTTTTAGAGCGCATTAAATGGACATTTAACAGTTTGTTTCTCGATACAAATATTAAATTTATTGTGCGGCGACTAAATAAAGATTTTAAATCGACGCTGAAAAATGTGAAACGATCACAAATGCTTCACTATTTCGCATTCGGCACAATCGATACATTGAACAATTTACTCGAAGCGGTATATACGTAGCTAGTTTAACATACAGCCTCGGATAAATTAATTTCCTATCATTGAAATATGCAAAGAAAAATCTTTTTCATAGTGACATAGATAGGCAATAAATTTGTCCGAAGCTGTAAACACGCTCGATTACGCTTTTAAAACAATCAGGCAAGTGAAAACGATATGTTCGGACGAGAATACGCCTGGTTCTTAATTACGCGAAGTTTAAGCGAATTAAACGATTGCGTGTTGTGTGGTCACCAGCATGCGTCGTTCTTCTTTCTGCAGCCGAAAATGATCAATTTTAATGAGAAGCAAGACAATCGCTCGTTGACGGCTTACGTTCACTCTGATTATCGTATTGATGCCTTATTCGTTCACGATCTCTTAAGCTACAGCATTGAAGCGGCGAGAAGTCTCGATAATAATTTATGGTCGGAAGACAAAAAATGTACAAGAACACACAAGCAATTTAACAATTTGCAATCGCTTTTGGTTAAAAATCAAAACACACTCGGCGAATTTGGAGAGTACGTTTTCAATGAGCTCGCTAATAATAATTACCAAAAAATAAATTTGAAAATTGAGCAAATTGAACTTTCATCGTGGTCGCGAACTAATTTAGGTGCGTGGATTTACGATTCGCCCTCCGGTGAATTATTATTCACCTCGCCGTGGTTATTCGAGAGAAGAAAAGTTGTGCACAAAGCTGCTACATACATTGTGAGTGAACGAGCGATTTGAAATAATTTTTAAATTATGATGAGTTTAATTTTTTCAAGCTGCCACCTTTTATGATGAAAAATATGAACGGCAGTTTTTACGGATATCTTGTGAGAAAAAATCAATTAAAAATTTTTAAATTCTCGATTAATCAAAACATAGGTGGATTTGATGAAAGAAATTCAAGCTAAATCGGGCGATGCGTGGGATTTTGAAATTTACGAGGTACCCGATGGAAAGGCTGGCAATAAGCGTATGAAAAATGGCGAATGGAACGGAGTGATTGGCGAATTAAAGGCAAAAGTAATTGAAAGAAAACTAATTTCAAAGCATAAATTATGCAAAATTGAACTTAAAAATTAAAGCGTTCAAATTCTTTCAAATTTATAGAGAGCGTCGATAGGTTTGGCGCCGTTGTCGGTGATGGCCGAACGAGACAAGGTTGTCGATTTCACAGTGCCGTACTATGATCTAGTCGGACTTACGATATTAATAAAAAAGCCTGCAGCATCATCTCATTTATTTAAAGTAAAATTTTTTCTTATTTTCAATTAGATAGAAAAAACTTTATTTTGTCCACCTGTGCTGCAGTAGCTACTGTTGCTACTGTTGCCACTGCTACTACTGCTGCCATGTAATTGCTAGTTTGCGTTTAATTTCCTTTCCTGTCACTTGTATTAAAATGATGGTAGCGAAAGTTTAGTGACATTTGAATTTAATGCTGCAAACTCTGAAAAGAGGTGCATAATTTCGAACAATTTTGTACACTTGCTTTCGCTTTCATTAACGAAATCTCTATACTCTTCAGCTAATTATGAAGCCAAAGTTTCACTTTGATTCTATTCACTCGAATGCAACGACAACATAATTGCCCACCTTTTCTAGTCTAGTGTACAAAATGTCACTGCAAAGCAATTTGACAATTTTTTCTTTCACTCGCAGTAGTTAATAGTTTCAAAATAATGAGCGTATTAAATTTTTTTGAGAGAGAAACTTAATATTCATTTTTGCACCTGTATTCAAAAAAGTTTTTAATTTGTCCTTTTCTCTCAACCTTATTTCGAAGGTAATCAAAGAATTTCGCGTCATTCAAATATTTTTTGAAGTGAGCACAAGTTGTTTTCGGCGAATGACATTATTTTCGCTCTATAGGTTAGCTTATATTCTCTACTTTAAAAAGTTGTGGCAATGATTTTTTAACATCTTTAATAAGCAAATATTCAGTTTTTTAAATTTCATCAAAAAAAAGTAAATAAATATAACAAAGACAAATTTGCTTCTTATAACACGAGGAATGTTCATTGTCTACGATTGTTTGTTTTAATTTTTCTTCTCATTTTTGATCTCCTATTCATTCAGGTTATTTTAGCCTGGAGAAAGTTTGATGTCACACTAGCTAATAAAGACAATAAACTTGAAATAGCTAATTAAAAAGGCCGCCTTATTATTTTTAATTTTTAATGGATTCGTTTGCGTGTGGAGAGTAGCAGGTGACATTAAGTACTAAAACGCTTTTTGCGCAGAAATCGATGCAGAGAAATTAATTGCTATATAGACGAATTTATTTATTGTTTCATGTTTTTGTAGTATTAAAAGAAATAGTTAATGGTTTCAATAATTCAGATCAATGTTAAGGTATATAAATAATTGAAAGGTTCACACACAAAAAACTTTTTGAGCGTTTTTGCAATTTGCTTAAAAAACAAGAAAAATGCGCATAAATTTTTAATTTAAAAAAGATTTAATGATTAATTTAGTTCGTAAATGTGTTAGAGGACGATGTTTGGTACTCTGCACTTATGGCATATATTTTCACAAGGTACTGAAACTCGAAAAGAAGAATCAATGTCATTTGCTTAGCTAACCGTTCATTTTCTCCACTTTCTCTTCTAAGTATTCTCTTGTTTACGTTCGATCTCATGAGTCCGTATAGTTACACGAATTTACAACGAAACCGACGATCACGCGAAAAGTGTCGAGTGTTCAATTTGAAAGAGTGCTTTTGGTTTTGCATCATTTCGCTCACACCGCAAGGAGGCGGAGAAGCGCCACGAAACGTGTCTGGTCGATTGGTAGTTGCGACCTGGTGGATTTTCGGCTTCATCATGATCTCTATGTACACAGCTAATTTAGCTGCTTATTTGACCGTTTCACGCTTAGAAAACGATATCAAATCATTCGATGAACTCGCGCGCCAATACAACATCAAATTTTCTGTTGTGAACGACAGCGTCGCTATGGATTATTTCGCGCGAAGAGCTGGCATCGAGAAAATTTTTCAAGAGAAGTGGAAAGAGATGGCACTCGATGAAAGTGTGGATTCAAGCGAGAGAGAAAAGCTCGCAATTTGGGATTACCCGCTAAGCGATAAATATATTGAAATTTGGCAGCGAATGGAAAACTCTGGATTCGAGCCGAGCTTTGAGAGCGGAGTGAGACGAGTGAAAGAATCTAATTTTGCGCTGATTGGTTTGTGATTCGCTAGATTTTATTCGATGTTTAAAGAAGTCGTTTTTCTTTGCAGCGGATTCCATCGTCATAAAGTATGCAGAGCTAACTAATTGCGACCTAGAGGAAATCGGTTCTGAGTTCAGTCGAAAACCGATCGCATTGGCAGTGCAAAAGAATTCAAAACTTCTCGATGATTTAAACTCGGCTATTCTTCAGCTGGTGAACGGGCGCAAATTGATCGAACTTAAAGAGCGTTGGTGGAATCGGCAACGAAAAAAGTGCGCGAAAACACTGAGCGATAGTACGGAGGGTATCGCTATCGAAAATATCGGCGGTGTGTTCATAATCATATTTGTGGGCATTTTTTTCGCTTGTTTCACACTTCTGATCGAATACATTCAAATAAAACAAAAACGAGCGCGAGTTTCGCCAATAAAGTTGAACAAAAATTCAAGAGAAACTTTATTTGCCGAAACTCCGCTGAGATCGAATATAGCACCAGCAGTTTATAAAGCGCCGATTGAGATCGAATTAAAGCAAAGCAAAGATACGAGATATAGAAAGCCATTGTTTCCTAATGCTTCACAACTAGTCAGTGAAGATCAACTTTGAAAAATGTTTCAACACATGCAACTTAGAATCTAAAGTAGAAAACTTTAGTACAGTAATGAAAAGAAAAAAGTTCTATTGCGCCAGTTAAAGGGATTCCACTGCATTTCAATGCACACAAAAGGTTCAAAATTTTTCGCTAAATATCCTAAATCCGAATTAACAAGGCAAGTAGGAGCAAAAATATTTCGTAAAATAATAAGAATTAAAAGAAAAATATAAACACTGTTGACAAATTCCATTCTCACTATTGTATAAATTTAAAAATCAAATTAAAATTGCAACAGTCTTCGATGAACGGTGTTTAGCGTGCTGGTGAGACTTAACGTAGCATCTTCAAGGCACGCCACTTAGCTACCTTTTTAAGGTATTATCATTTATAATCAGCTTTTTGATTATCAGCCCTTGTTCGATCTTTTAATATCTTATCACTCAGAAACATAGCAATTTTGATCACGGGTCGTGACAAAATTTAAAAGCATTTAAAAGTACAGTTCAGAACAAAAATCATAATCTTTTAAATAAACAGGTTTCACTATATTCGAATGAAAACGAAAAGCAATAAAGTTTACGAAAAGTAATCTTAATAAAATTTTGTTTGAAAATAATTTTAATTTTTTTATGCGATGATTTCACTAGAAATGAGTTAAGCTGCTTTTGTGTTAGTGAGAACAGAATGATGTCAAAAAATGTTTAGTAATAAAATCGATTTTTAAAAAATGCCTAAAGTAAAAGCTACGTGACAAATAGCTACTTCAACAATATTCTAGCTTTAAGTGCTGGCACATGGACTGAGCTGGAACCGATTTCTTAATTTGACAGAGTCATTCATTATTGTCTCGTAAAATATACACTTCTGCTACGCGAATCGGTTGCACGTTGCTCGAAAGGTCATCAGTAAGTTGGATACTACAGTTATTCATGCTTGCTTATCACATTTCAAAGCGGTTGCAAACATTTGAACGTGAATGCAAACAGAAATGTTGATTTTGTAAATAAAAAATTCACATTTTACTCTCTTTTACTTTATATCGTTTCATTACTTTTTCATTCATATTTGAATCCTCTTAGCCTACTCTCAAACTTTCTGTCTCATAACAATGTGTTACACGAAAAGCTCTTTTTCCGTTTTAAGCATCGTTTTTATTTTCACCTTTATTTCTCCCGAATGAGTAAGTTTAGAAACGAATTTTTTGTCTTGTTTTATTCTCTAAACCTTTCAATTTCAATTTATTAAGGAAAGCCAATTTAGTCAGAGACTAATCTTACATTGGGTCCTTTAAACCTTTATCTTCAATTTAAAATATTAAACATCTTTTTACCATTTTATTCTCGAGTGATCGTTAATCAAACTATGTGCGTTTTATAAAAATCACCCTGTTTATGATGGGAAATATGCGCTACTTTACTTTCTCTATTTTTTAATCAATTTGCATAATATCACCATCGTCTGACATCAAAAATTAATTGAAATCAACAAATAAAAATGTTAAAAGCATGTGAAAGATACAATGAACATATGAAATGTACATATCTATCAATCTATGTACATAAAAGGAAAACTAACAATCTCAATAAAAAAATTCATTTAGACCATTTTTGTTCTAAAAATGATCATAAAAAATTTAATAAATCTTCTTAATTCTATTGCTTCTATTTCAATCGCTTTTTTAATCTTTCTCTGGAATTTTTTCTTTGAATCTTCTGTAAATTCATTTTATCATTAATGAGGAACCTTAGATAACGGTACTTTTGACCAGAATCGACATTACTTTTGTCTATCTTAATACCTGTCCAAACTGGACTTGCACAAAAATTAACTTGAAAAATTTTAAAGTTAAAGAGTTGTGATAAAAATTTTTATAGCTTAAAAACAAGGATAAATTTGTCTTGTTTCAATATATGTTTTCAAATGTTGCAAAGTGTGAGCAATTTCTGAATAACCCCATATTTTGTATACCCTTATTTAAAAAATTTCGTCCACTCTTTTTAAAACTTTTTTGCTTATTTTCAAATAGATTTTAAAAATTATTTCAAATCTTTTCCCTTGAATTTATGTGCATTCAAGCGCTCTTTGAATTAAACACAAAAAGAATTAAATACCTAGTCCTGGAGGATACAAGCAAAGTTTTCATTTTTTATCTGAAATTAAAAATTAATAGTTTGTGAACTCAATGGTTTTTTAACATTGGTTTTCCCATAGGATGGACAAAATTTTTTTGAGAGCATCTCACAATTTTATCGATAATTTTTGTGTCGAAAAATACTTTTTGACGAAAACGTGAATTATGAGAGAGTGAAAGTGGAGGCTAAGTTTGCGCCCGAGCTCATCTTGAAATGATCACTACTGCACGCGCGAGTCCGCAATAATACTTTGTGCAAGTTCAGTTTGGACATGTTTTATGCTAATCAAAATTCGATTCATCATGATAGCGGTCTATTCTTATATGCTTAAATTTAGAAAAATAAAAAACCATTCTTTACTTTTAAAATATGTCACACTTGGATCAATGTTCCGAATCAGATTAAGGCTAAAATTGTTTTAAACTTAAAAAAGAGCAATTTTTGGAGTATAATTTGCAAAACACCAAATGCCATGTAATTTGTATTTTGAGTCTAAAAGTTTGCCCGATCCTAATAATTTTTTTTTTAATTTAACAATATTACAAAATAAATTTTGATCATGAAGGAATGCTCACAAACATTTTTTATTTTGAAATCATTTTTCTCGCCCACAAAGATATATTAATAATTTCGTTTGACGATAGGTTATATTTGACATTCGATAAATTTCGCTTGTCTTGATTAACTTTTTAATTATAGAAAAAAAATGCTTCAATTTAAGTGACCCAAAAATATAACTTATACTAAGCAGCACATTATTAATTTACTCGAATTCATATTTATTTTAATTTATACATATTTTCTAAATTGATAAAAGAATGAAGTGGGTGGATGAAAAAAATCAAAATTTTTGAAACACCTCTTTCCGAGAGCGATTGATGTTTTCATTGATGTTTTCTCCAGCATATTAACGTTTTCGATTGACTTTTGAATTGATACTGCAGTAGTTGTTTTAAATTTTCTGAATTTTTTGCAGTAATACTATATCTATTTCTTACAAAAGGTAAGGAATTATTGAATTTATTTTCTTGGTTATATTAAAAATTAAGCTGCCATTTATTCTCAAAGAAAAGATAAAAAGTTTCGGTTGAAAGTAATGAATAAAATTCGTGAGCTTTAACATTTCTTCTCGATAATAACTTAAATTTCTTGTTTACATTTTAGAAATCAAAAGTGAATTGATAAAAATTATTGATTAATAATTGAATAATAAATTGATTTTATTAAAAATGATTAATAAATATGAATGATTATTAATGAATTGAATGATTTTTAAAATTCGAAGAGACATAATCGAATCATAACAGTTTTGAAATGTTCATACAAAAATTTTTATATGTGAATTAATTAATTAATTAATTTCTTAACATATGGTAAGCATGAGCAAGAAAATGGTCAGTTTCAAAAGAAAGCAAAAAAAATGCAAAGAAGGTAAATAAATTCTACAAGTAATTTGCATGCATGCAAGCATATTTTGTCACATCCTAATAAACTGCCTAAATCGAAATGAATTTTCCCAAAATGAGCTTAATATATTAATTTGCTTATTGAGTTTTAAGTGATTTTTACATTTCTTGACACAAGTGATCGATTAATAAGTTTTAATTGAGTTCTATTTCAATATTATTTGAAATGGGGTTAACAGAAAAGATTCTTACAAGGAAACCATTCGAATGGTTCCAGAGATTTTCTTTCAAAAGTTTGTCATAAGAAAGATACAAATGCGACATTAAAGGATCCATAGTCCTTTAGTGCACATAACGCTCGTGCGAAGTTTTATTCACGTGCGAACTTTATAATTAAGTCTTGCTAGTCTTTCAACAATATACGGAGTGTATCTTATAAAGCTGAATGAACATATTGAATCGTAAAAAATTAATGCAAGCATTTAAGAGAATGATTTTTAATTTTTAATAATCATTAGTTCATAATCGTTAAATATTGCAAAGGCTCGAATTTAAATTTGCATTTCAATCGTGTAAAAAAATCGGATTAACAGTTGATGCGCTTTATTTGAGAAGTTTTGTTGAAAATTGCGATCATTAATTTTAAAATGATTAAAAATGAGTTTTTAAAGCGATTTGATCAAAATTTTTTCCGATATTAATAAACCTTAAAATGTAAGAATTTTATATAAATTTTGCTGGGCGAAACTTTGTCAAAGTTTCAAACTTCAAGGGGCCGTTGTGTAAGTACAGTCAAATTTAATTCTGGAAACTTTATGAAATTCAATGCAGTATAAATATAAAATGTATAAAATTATTTGTTTTCAATTGATTATTTTTGTAAAAGAACACAACTTTTAGTTAGTACATACTCAGCAGTACTATGTAGTTAGCATATGCTAACAGTTTAGTAGTACATACTAACTAAAAATTATGTTTTTTTGACAAAAATCAATTGAAAAACAATAAAAATTTTTTACATCTTGTATTAATACTTCATTGAATTTCATAAAGTTTCCAGTGAATTTGCAAATGAACTCTCTGTGATTGAGTTTTAATAGTCAAGTTTTAGTATTTATAATAATTTGCCATGATTGCATTGCATTCAGTTGCACTGTTCTCAAAGATAGTGGATGAAAAAAGCTGAATTTCTGTTTTTCAAAAAAGATTAAATGAATGTTTACAGACTATAAATAAAAAACAGGCCGTCATTGATTAAGAAACGAGCCTATTTTGAAAGCGGGACCGTACGGCCCCTATCCCAGTCTCCTGTTTTAAAACCGTAATCACTTCATTCCCTTCCGAGCACTATGCTTTTTAAAACCTTATTCTTATTTTACAAAAAATAAAGGAATTTTACCTATGTCCGCTCAACCTCGCCACCATCCTTTTCTACCTACTTAAATGAAATCAAAATTTTAAAAATGCAAAATTTGGGTGAAAACACCCAAATTTTACATTTGACCTTCAATGACATTCAATAACATTGCTTGACCTAGAAAAGCATAAAGATCACCTAAGGTCGTCATATTTCAAGTTTCATCGTCATAGCTCATTCCTATCAAGAGTTACAAAAGTAAAGTGTAGTGTTCAAAAATCAATTTTTTGCTCAAAAACTCTTAGTAAAACATGTCAATTTTATCATTTATTTTTATGAAATAGAGGTCGAGGAATTCAAAAAACCTACTAACATGAATGTCTGAGGACAGTCAACGGGTGAAATTTCTCACCAAAAAATCTCTATAGCGAAAATGACGTTGAACGACTTTCGATGACCTTCATCGTCACAAAAAATATAAAAACCTAAAACCACATACTAAATATTAAATTTGGTTACTATCGAATCAGGCACTCCAAAGTTATAAATTTTTGAAAATTGTCTGATCTTTTCGGGATTTTTCGGGGGCACGTTGGTATGGGAATCTGAAAATCGGTCGTCAAACTCCTCAATTAATATGACATCTAAAATGTGTTGAGAAGCTAACGTCCTCTGACAATTGCTCGAGATATGGGCCCACGCCACTTTTTTGAAAAAAATTTTTATGAAAAAAGATGAAGTTAAATGAGCTTAATCAAAAGATAAATAAATCATCAAAATCGGTTAAAGCTGTAAAGTTATTCAAAGAAATGTAAAAAATCAAAAATGGGCCATATTTCGGCTATTTGGCTCGGGCAAACGCTGAAACTTGGCATATGTTCTGATCTCAATTAGTGGAATCTTTGGTGAAAGTATGAAGCGAGGACATTTTTTAAACTGGGGTCGGAGGTTATTTTAATAGAGGTTGAGCGGAACTTATTTTAATAGAGGTTGAGCGGAACTTATTTTAATAGAGGTTGAGCGGAACTTATTTTAATAGAGGTTGAGCGGAATGAGAGGAATGAACGGAATGAGCGGAACGGAATGAGCGGAAAAAAACTGAAAAATGTTACATTCAAATAAATTTTTTCATTATAATTAAATGAATTTACAAAAGTTGTGAATGTTTTTGTAACTCAATGGGTTGATCCCTCCCAGCGGTAAACGAAACTGCAAGTGTTAATTGTTTTTGCAACTGTTCAGTGGTATTCCCACCCATAGTTAATTGATTTTGCAAAAGTAATAAATGAATTAAATTTGACTGTTTGAAATATTTTTGGTAAAACTGCTAAAATAGAGGCAAACTAAATAAAATGTAATGTCAGAGAGTGAAAATGGGGCAAATTGTAAGACTAGGACATGGAGGTTCTTGTTATGTTCTTAATCACTATATTCACTAAGCTATTGAGAATCTCTGCATTACTCTGTTCACTTTTGCAATGCAAGGATAGCAGACGCACAAAACCTGATGAAACGGTTGACGATTAATCATCTAAAATTTTTTAAATTGATAAAGCTTTAAATCACAATTATATTCAATTGTTCACATATTTAAGCTGTTCAAAAAGCTTGATGCTTTTTAATGTTTTCCTTTTTTGACAGTGACTGTAGAATCTGAAATTATTATTTTTTAATTTGTCAAATATCGAAATTTAAAAGCAATCAAAAATTAAAAGAAAATTCATTGGATAGAAAAATTTGTTCAAAAAATGCGAAAATAAAGAGATCAAAGCTTAAATGTGTAATGGACCAAGGTAATGTTGATTTTGCGAAAGCATAAATTTTGAAACATTAAATTGTTGACAATTAAACAAAACGATATTCCTATGGAGAGCCACTTAAATGATGGATTTTTATTTTTGCTGAATACTCAGTGTTGTGAAAAGTAAAAACTTTTTCAGATTATTTTTAAAATTATTTTATTTTCGAAAAACGCATCACCTTGTTTCATCTAAATACGAATTATTCTCTTGCGGTTTTTTTTGTACACGTAAAAAATCTGAAAAATAACTAAATAGGAAACAGGTCGAAGGAAAAGGTAAAAACAACATCCAATTTATGTATATTGCATTCGAAGCAAATTATTAAATTTCATAATTTTTTCATTTTAAAGAGAGAACTTTAAAATATTGTTTTTGACAAGCAAGTGAAAAAATTCAACTAAAATTGTGGAATTTCTAAAGGTAAGCTTCCGTCGCGTTTATAGTTTTGAAAAACAGGTAAATGAATAGAAAACATTATTTTAATGAAGAATCAAAAATAAAATTTTAATTTCAAAATTTTGTAAAAATTGCAATTATGCGAGTATTTAAGATCAAATATTATCACATTTAAAAAATTGAATTTTTATCACATTTTCACTCTGAATTTTCACAACTAAAAAAAGTTTTATAATTGCAAATCAAGATAAAATCATTTAAAGTTTAATTTGAACAACATGTTAAAATTTTTACACGTATGATTATAGATTAAGTTTTGACATTTTATAGAGCCATTTAGGGATTAAATTTTATGTTGAGTGTCAAACAAACGCTTTAGCACCAGAAATAGAAAATTGCGAAAATTTCGAATAATCTTGTTATGAAAATCAAATTTCTTCAAACTATATGAAAGAGTTGATAAACACTTTTAGCTTAATACTATTTTCACATCAAAAATAATATCAAGAAGAATGATCTTTGCATTTAGAACTTTTTTAAATTTTAAACTTTTTTAACCTAATTTTAACCGAGCTTTACTTTTACTCATCCTCAGTAAAGTGAAAAATCATCTTTTCTATTAAGCAACACGCAACGATGGAATCAAAACAAGCCGAATGCGGTTTAAAAGTGGCCTACTGGTGGAGTGAAAAGAAAAGCCGTGAAATGAATACCGACGAATTTAATACATATTTGCGTAATCACGGAATTCAGCTTCTCCAACTGAATTTCAACGAATCGCTTTCAAAGCAAGGCCCGTTCGAAGTTGTCATCCACAAATTGTGCGATGTTATGGTGAAAGCGGATACCGGTGACGAATACGCGAAGATAATTGTGTCCAATTTCGAGGTATCTATTTCTTATAGACTAAATCTGCATCTCCTTTTCTTTTTACTTTAGAACTACTGTAAAGAAAATCCAGAGATGATTTTAATCGATCCTTTGGACAAAGTGCGAATTTTATTGAACAGATACAGGCAATACAAGTTGATCCATGAAAGCGATCTTGGATCGGAAAGTAAGTCAAGTTACTTAGTGCAAGATCAAAATTCATATAATAAACTTGAATATAACCGAAGTTAAAGTATAGCTAATTAAAATTTCAAAAATTTAATCGATCAAAAACAGATGTTCCTTTAAATTAAGTTCAAATAATTGTAAAAGTATTTTCCTCAAGTATCGCAGAGAGTTTAATTTGTTTCTTGCTTTTTTGGTTGCTTGCACGATAATTTGTGCTACTTACTTGGCCTAAGAAGCATAAGTGAAATAAATTTTTTAATTTTATGTTAAAAGTATTCTTACGATATTTAACTATATCCCAATTTGCTTTCAATTTAAAGTGAACGTATTTATTCCAACGTTTGTTGAATTAACGTCGAAAGACAAGCAAGAGAATATGAAGAAGTTAAAAGAAGCCTGTGTCAGATATCCTTTTGGTAAGGTTCTTCAGTTGAGAGTTAATTAATCTTTGTTTTTGATTTTATCACAGTTTGTAAGCCCTTAGTGACTCAAGGAACTACTTTAGCCCACGAGGTACCAATTTCTCTCGCTTCTTCAATGTTTCAACTCGAACAAATAGTTCATTCACACGCGTTCTATCGTTAGATGTCGATAATTTTTTGTGAAAACGGCCTCGACGATATCAATCCTCCGTGTGTCGCACAAACTTTCATAAACCATAACGCTCGCTTGTTCAAATTGTCTGTAATAAAAGATGAATATTACATTGTCGAGAGGCCTTCGTTGAAGAATTTTAAAGCTGGAGGTGAGAAAACATTTGCAAAGTAGTTAAAAACTGAGATATCATCTCATACAGATTATCCGACAATACATTTCTTTAGCCACGATATATCGAGACCGAAATGCTTCAACTCACTGACTGAGCTAGATCCTGATGATCGAATGAATCTCGATTCGAATGAACCTGACAAACGAACAATTGATAAAATTGTGGAAGTTTTAAACGAAAAATTAGGAATCGCATTGTATGGAGTCGATTTAATAATTGAAAATGAGACTGGCCGTCACGGAATTATTGACTTGAACATTTTCCCGAGTAAATAGAATGTGATGTTAATCAATGCTTTTTATTTTCTTCATAGGTTACAATGGAGTGGAAAATTTAATGCATTTGTTGAGCGATATGATTGTCGAAGCGATCAACGCTAAAAATTGCGTTTTGCATAGAAAATTGCTTTCGAAAGATTCAAATAGATTGGACGAGAAAAAACAAAGCCATGTGATTTCAGTCTCAAAAGATTTACCAGCCGATCATTTGCAAAGCGACATTGAATCAAATGGAAAAAATTCTCCGAAAGTAACGACCTCGACTCAGGAATTGAAACTTCCGATTCGTACGATGAAAAAACATAATTCCTGCAAAAATACCGCGTCGTCAGTATTTGAAAATTGTTTAGTTTTTGCTAAATGATTGTTCATATCTTATTTCATTAACTGGTGTGTTTCAAATCAAAATTTTATATCTTTGCGTACATTTCGATTTATTGTCACACAAAATCATTTAAAACGTGTTCAATGCTAATATTGCGCTTTTCATTGTTTTGAAAAATTGAGTTTTATTGCTAACAATTAATGATAAGTTGTGGATTATCTGTTTTCTTTATATACAAGCTGTTCAGAAAGTAAGAAATCACTTTTTTGAATAAGAATATTTCGCAAAATAGTTTAAATATATTAATAT
>NCKU01000037.1:0-82929 GCA_003675995.1 Dinothrombium tinctorium | reverse complement strand
TGTATTCTGAGCAAAAAAATCTCATTTTGCGCGCAAAGTTTGTATAAAACAAACTTTCGCCCCAGAATAGCATGAAACCAAAAATGTCAATCTTCGCTCTTGTCAATCGGATTGTTGTATTCAAAGTTTACAGAATTTTTTCAAACTTTGCTCTTTTGATTATCATAAATATGAATAATATTTTTAGAAAATTATACAAACCACGCCTTTGGCTATTTTGAAAGCTCATTGTATACATCTCAAGATGCTTTAATACTATTAGTTTAATTTGATATAGAGCAATGAAAAATACTTTCATAGTAATAACACAAGCGAAACTGAAAAAGATGAAGAACAATAAAATGAGGATGCATGTAAATATAAAACTGGCAGAAACTCTGGCTTTTCAATGTTTGTGATGTGTGTCATAAAAATAAATTCAAAACTTCTCGACTGCTTCTCGAGGAGAAAAGAAATACCTTTTAGTATAGGAAACATGTTTGAAAAAGATTCAACAGGTCCTCTTTGAGTGTACTGCCCTATTGTCGTTTCCAGCATTAATATTGGAATTGCCATTAAAAACATAAAAAATAAGTAAGGAATAAGAAATGCGCCTGAAAAAGAGAGTGAAAGTGAAACTCAGACATATTTAAACGGAATGAAATTGGATATTACCACCGCCGTTTTTGTAGACCAAAAAAGGAAACCTATAAACATTACCAATGCCAACCATATTTCCAAGACAAGCTAAAAAGAACTCCACGTTACTTCCCCATTCTCCACGATGCTCTTCCGCTGCTTCTTCGGCTTCTTCCAATTTAATCTTTTTAATTGTGATGCTTATACTATTTTTAGGGCTCGACATTTTGACTGCAAAAAATCTCTTTTCAATTTTAAGAAGTACTAGTTCAAAATTAGAATATTACAGGTCAAAAAGTAAATTAATAGTAGCGTGCGAAGCAAGTATACTATCAAATATCATTTCATAAAAGTACAAGATTCCCCATAAAACGCAGAAAATGTTTGAAGGTTCAAGATTGAAAGTAAGCAATGGCTGCACGCAAAATATGTTCGCGTTAGCAATTGGTAAATTAAAGAAATTAAGCTTCGAGCAGAGTAATTCGCTATATTAATAAGAAAAGTAAGGGTTCTAAATGACAAGCACAGCGAATTTAGTTTGTCCGAAGCTGTATAAGTTATTAATTTGAACATTTGAATAGTTAGAGAAAAGAAGCTGATTTTTACGCTAAAAAAATCAATAAAACTTTTGCTTTGAAATTCACGATTGAATAAAAACCTTCTATAGCGTTGAAAATGAAATGAAATGAAATGAAATGAAATGAAATTAGCGTTGAAATGTTAAAAACAAAATTTGAGCACGAATAAATTGATCGATATTATGAGTTGATATATTCTTGGAAGCATCTCATTTACCTTTCACAAAGGCAGCAGTGATTGCTTTTGTCAGCTAAAAAGCCAAAATCATTTGCTAACGATCTGTTTTTAGCTCGATTCGAGTGTAAGGTTTAACTTAAATAAGTACAGCGATTTCAAAATGAAACATATTCATTAAATAAAAATTAACTACAAAAGCAAATGATTGAAAATTTGAAACTAACAAAACTAAATTGGCGAGAATTAAATATGACAATTAACTTTGTTATTATTTTAATAGTAAACTTCGACTTATTAATGATTTACCTTTAGCTGCGTATTTACAACTATGAAATGAGTGAAATGTTTGAAGCTCTCGACTCGTGCACCGTCAGCTGCAAATGAGAAGCAAATGAATATTTGACAAAGCATTGAAAAAAATAGTACAAAGATACCATTTGTTTCACGAATATACTGTGTTTGCGAAATTTTTGTGCGAGAAAATAAAAATCGATAGCGAACGAATGCTTTGCACTGAAAAGCCATTCATTTCTGTTTGCGATTTCAAATTAGAATCGGTCTAAATTTGTCGCGAAGTGACAAAGGCGATTTATTCACACAAGTTTAACGCACGTTTCGCGGATTGAGGCACACGTGCCATGCAAGGTAATCAAGCGACAATCTCTTGATTAGAATCGAAACGAGAGAATATTGAACGGCTTGTATAGGAGAGAAGCATTGCGAGCGAGCACAGCGAAAAAAGAAACGATCATTAAGAAGCGATCGTTCGCAGAGGTCACCTCATCGACCGCATAGCGTTTAATTACTCGGTTTGAATGCGTTGTTACGAGTCGTGCTTCGGAACAAAAGTGAACTCGCTGTGCAACTCAATCGCAATGAAGCGCGTAGCGAACTTCTACAATCACGCCAATTGCAAACACAGTATTCGTTTCGAGCTTAATTCTTACAAAACTGTGTCCCCATTTAAGAGAACGCAAATGGCACGTTTTAAAGAGAAGTGACGAGCGAATTTAGACTCGTGAGACTGTCGTCAAAACGCACGTGCGTCCAGCGCACGTTTCAACGCACGCATGGCCTTGAATTGCGCGCGCGTGGTTTCACGACGCCCCCTTCTCGTCGCTTCGATGCTTTCGCCTCGCGTCAAAACGCAGACGACACAGACGAACGCATCGATTTTCTCGAAATGCACTTTTCGTATTAACTTCGATCAAAACAGCGAATACAACGAGACTTAACAAAATATGCAAACGAACAAAGCGCGAATACCTCCGCAGACGGCCGCACTTTTAAGATGTGTGCAAAAGGACGACGAATACCAGCGTTTACTTTTGAACGAAAATAATGACATTTTTCAACGTTTGTTCGGAATTCGAAAATGGCTTAAGTTTAGAAAAGAGATCGAATGTTTGTCGAAATTCACATACTTTGCAATAACAACATTAACCGGTGTGCAGACGCTGGGCGAAGAATATGTGGACATAGTGCAGGTTCACGGCGACAAACTCATCGTTCCTTCGTTCAATGTAAACATTTCCTTAAATTTTCTCAGTTTTTGATTAAACTTTGCATCCTTTATAATTTAGCGCCGTTTAATGATGATTTTGTTGCAAACAACAACACCATATATCATTGAAAAGACTATTGCTCACTTAATTAAGCTTGTCGAGGATCCTAACGTTCGTATGGTACCCGAAATTTTAAACGATACCGAAATACGACTTAATCTCATTGAAATATTACCTAAATTCAAAAAAGTAATTGAGTACATAAACCATTGTCATCTGGTGTTATTCTATTTTTTTGGCACTTATTACAATCTGTCGAAGAGAATGACGCGCATAAAATACGTAAGTTCACTAAGCCAAAGTCACAGTCATCGTTTTTCTCATCGCAATCTTTGCTTTGCGACTGACAGTCGCATTCTGGATTAATTTTTCTTGCTCTATATTTCTTTATTGTAGACTGCTTTCCACGCGTGGCTATCGAATGGAACATCGCGTTGGCTTTATAAATTATTGGGTTCCTTAACACTTTTTCAACTTGTACTTAGCATTTTATTTCAATATTATTCTGTATCTATAACTTTAGCTTCAGAAAGAGTTGCTCAAAATGCTTTAGTTAAGAAAGAAGCGATTAATCCACAAGAACGTTGCAGTCTTTGTTTAAGCAAGCGTAATAATTCCACAGCCACACCTTGTGGTCACTTATTTTGTTGGAATTGTATTGGGGAATGGATTCAAATAAAGGTAACAATCGTGCCACCATTCAGCATCAAAGTTTATTTTGCATTTTCAGGGAGAATGTCCTCTTTGTCGTGAAAGTGTGCAACCTTTTCAGTTAGTCTTCTTGCAAAATTATGATTAATTTGTATAAATTATAAAATATTAAAAACTTTAATTCATTTTTTTTATTTCAAGTTCATTGAATTGACTTGTAAATTAATTTAAAAAAAGATGGTTATGCAAATGTAATTTTAAGGTCGAAAAGGAAAGATTTAGAAAGTATTGTCACGTGCAGATGGAAGCGTAAGTACTGAAACCGTGCATTCGGGTCAATCCACCTCAGGATAATGATATAAAACTGATGAGCGAAATCGTTATTGCCAATTAATGAAAAAACACACAAGAAGTGAAATCCAAAGCCAAATTTTATTTTTACACTCGTATACAATAAAATTTTTCAGTCTATTGCTTTGTATTAAAGCGAGTTTAAAGTGAACCGAAAAGATTTTATTGCACGTGAATGTATACTTAGAGAGGCGAGTTTATATGCCTATTTCTATCTCACAGCTAGTGATAAATATTCGATATTGAAATTTCCTGATCATGTCTACAATTGAATTGGCCAACTAAATTGCATTACTTTCTCGAATAAACATTATTTGTCAACAATTTCAACTGTTTACTCAGATAAAGCAAGAAAACTATTCATAGATCGACTGGTTGATATGTTGTTAAATTTGGCATAAAACAAGATGTTCCATCATTTTAATGAAATTGTAACTAACGCATCAGATGAATATATAGTCGCAACATAACGTTCTAGAAACACATTTTCACATAAGCTATAAAATTAGCTTTTGATTAATTGCCAATTTGTGTTTTTCAGCAATGAAAACATCTTTTAATAAAGTTTGATGCTCACAAGCACTAACAACTTAATAACCAAAGAAAAAGAAAAGAAAAACATTCGTCGAGGCTGAACTTCAAGAAATTGAAGACAGGCTTTTTGGAATGATTTTGCTAGTAATAGTTGAAAAAGTCAATGTTTCATCAGAAAAATGGTAAATTATATATTCATAGTAGGAAGCAAAGTTTTAAAAGTTGAATTTAAATGCACAATTATTGCTATAATATCTTAAGTAAAAATTTTAAACTTAAACTTACTAAAAATATTGTCGCGCAGACAGTAGAATAGGCACCAGCATATGGCAGCGAATTAAACGAGAACAATTTTATAAAAATAAAACTTTATTTATGAAAAGAAAACGGAGTGTGGCGTGTGTGAAATGGGATATGGGAATTAAAATGATGTATGAGGATGCTAATTAACGATGTGACCGACTCTAAATGGTTGGTTTGTCTAAAGCAAATATTTGGATGTTTATACAAAAATTGAAATCCTTTTATGTAATCAGCGAGGTATATGCGATTAAATATGACTTCATACTGTGAGTTGACGTTAAAGGATTGCAGTTTGGTTTGAAGAAGTAGAAAGAGTTCTCCGAAACGTAATCACTTTTATTTAGTGTTGAGCAAATATTTTTGCCTTCACGCGAAAAATGAAAATCAACTTTTTAAAATTTTAAACTTGTCTGATAAAGAGCAGTGTGTTGCTCGAAAAAGAAGTAAGTCGCATATTTTATGGAGTGAAAACGTATTTGTCTAAAAAAATTTTAATTTTATCAATAACTACAAAGACAACAAGTTCATCATAAAAAACCAAAGGTTGTCTATGCACCATTGGATAAAGATAAATACCTTTTCAAAAAAATCGTGAATTAAATTTTGTGAAGTTTTTGAGATTGACTTGTTCAATAGATATTGAAATTCTAATATTGAAAACAATCCTATAGAATATTAGAATTTAGATACTACTCAAAAAACTGATTGAACAAGAACATATATAGATGTGTGTTTGTGAAGCAGTTACGTTTGCAAACTTTCAAATCATATTTGGCAACTAACATGCTTGATTTTTAAGTTTTTTATTCTAATTTTATTTCATTAAAGAAATCTTTACAATAATTGTTAAATCAATGAATTTACGATTTATTTAACTAGTAAGGTTTGATTATAGTTTTCAAACATCTTGTATCAAGCGATTCATTGGAATTTTTATTGGAATTTTTAATAGGAAGCAGTCTGCTTTTATTTTAAATTCATTTAAACTATTTGAATGTTTTGTCACTGTTTAGCGATTGATTCCGCTAAAGGAAAACGGCGTCCTGAAAACCTCGAAAAATGTGAAAAATCGAAGTGTTGTAAAAAATTTAGAGCTAGATAGTGTCTGAGTATTCGAACTATTTTTCAATGCTTTAATTTTTCTAACACAATCAGAAATTTTAATTAAATTTCGATTGCTTATATCAAAAATACTCTGACATTATTGGGTTTCTTTAAGCATTGTTATCTACGATAATATTCTTGCTACGACTGATTATATTTTTAAAAGCTCTTTAAATAAATAAACTTTATTCATATTTTTTAATTTTTAAGCTCTTTTCGATTACTTGCTTAAGTGTTACGATGTATTGCATAACTGTTAACGTTTTTTTCTAAATTACTTGCACATTTTTCTATTTTATTGGTGCATTGAATAGTAATTTCATTCAGAAGCAGCAGCTAATTAAAAATGATGAGAGTTATAGCAAGACGATGTTTTCTTTGATTTGCTGAAGTCTTTTTTAAAAGCTTTAATTTAAAAAAAAAGAAAAAGAAAATCCAACGCCATTTCAAAATGCAATTATTCTAGAAAGTACATAGCCGCAAGAAGGCTGAAAAATTCATTTTATCAGGAATTTTCAATGACAAAAAATTGAAAACCTCGATTAAAAATGACTGCTACACTTTCACGAACACTCTCGAAATTTTTATTTTTATTCTATTTTTATATTTTTTAAAACATTGAAAAGATTTATTTAAAGGGAACATTTTGACGGGAAAAGCGAAAGACACACTGCGTATGAATAGATGGAAAATTTTTTGAAGCTTTTTTGAAAAACCACTTTCGATTCATTTGTTTCATTAATGAACAATTGAAGGAAGCATTCAAAGTAATTACCATTTGTGTGACCGGTTAAAAAAATTTAACTTCAGTTGATCCTATTGATCGCTAAATTGTAATTATTTCTATGAATTGTGATAATTGTTTCTCTGTTATTTTAAAAAGATTTCACGAAGGAGGAGAATCACGTTGAAAATATTTAAGCTAATCCGATTTATGGTACAAGAAATCGCATTTCTGAGCGTCATATTCATTGAGTTCGTAGAATCGTAAAAAAATTTAAGACACTAATTAACTCTCAATGGGCCTCACTTAGCATTAATGAAAGTTTCTTCGAGTTTGCTCGCAATTTACACATTACCTTTGGAGAGCACAATTTGGATGTTAATGCACTGATCAATGTTTAAATTCTTAAAAACTCTTTTAACAATTGGCCGAGTGAAATGAAAAAGTATGTTAAGATTGAAAAAAAAACATTCTCAATCGTTATACTTGTTTGTAGTTGCATAAAAATCAATGAAGGCCAAAAATTGTTTTTTAAGCAAAACACGCTCATAACACAGGGGATTTAAAATTTTGCAAGAGCGGTTTTTACCTGAGGGCAAAATTTTATATCCTGAGGAAGGAGGATGAGTTTTTCGTCATAGGGCTAGAAGTAAAAAGGTGTGGCATTCGCAATTAATAGAACCGAACGTATAAAATATAAAAGGAAAATCAAGAGTAAGTGTGAGATTTTCACAGTCTGTTTGATCTTCAAAATGAAGCTTGTAAGTGCTTTTTATTACAATTTTAAAATTTCATTTCTAAATGTTCGATGCTTTTCTAGTTTCTCGTCTTCTCGCTTTTGTTTACAATCGCATTTGCAGTGCCGATTGTTACTAACGAAGTGAATCCAGATGAAAAGGCTGAAAATGGTGAAACAACAGTGGCTACGACGGAAGCTTCAATGCCAACAACTGCAGCAACAGAGGCGCCTACGCCTGAAAGCAATGTAAAAAAACGCTTTCTCTTGAAGAAATTATTTTATTCTACGTTTTTTGCTCATTTCACAGGCAGGTCCAAAAGAAAAGAAAGATGCAGAGGAGGAAAAAACTGGAACACCAGTAGAAAAACAAGAAGAAGACGATAAAAATAAAGTCACAGAAGAAAAGCCAGAGGAACCTGTAGATGTGTCAAGCGAAGAAAAACCAATGCCTAAGCCGGTCGATGATAAAACGTCGGAAATTAAACCGGATACAACTGAAGAAGTGAAACCTGACGATAAAGATAAAAATGAAGAGAAAGACAAAACAGACGAAGAAACAAAGACCAATGAAGATGGCTTAGAAATCTATGCAATCGTTCAGTCTAGACCTTACAACCCCTTCAATTACTACGTGCCGCATGGATATCCCCATACTTCAAACTATAATCCGTTTCACAGAGTGCACATAATTGTACCGAATGTTCAATATGTGCCCGATTTTCGCTATGCGCCCAACTTACCTAACTTTCGTTACATCCAAAATGATCGTTATTGAACTTTCTAGAAAGAAGCAGTAAAAAATGTTTTTTTTCCGTGAGGAGAAAAATTTGCTTTAAAAAACCCTCTTTACACTTTCATCTGTAAGTCGAAGAATGTTAGCGTTTAAAATTTCATCGCTTTTCGACATCTTTTCGTACTAAAAAAAAGCTCATAATTTTCCTCGAAAGACGCTTTTTAAAAATCTCCGCGGATCTTATCATCGCTTCTTGTGATCGACGAACACGCACTTCTTGCGAGCATGAAACACATACAAATCGCATCATATAATTGAAAGATCAAGTTTTGAAGGACTTTAAAAATATTTTTTACCGAATTTTATTGGGCGTACTCAATAAATTTTACGAATTTTTTTTTAAACTGCGCTTTCTTTAATCACTTTTGCCATTTAGCTTTTCTTTCGAGCAGTTTTCTAATGTAAAATGAAATTTTAAAATAGAATGATTAAAATCGCAATCTTTAGTTAAATTCCATCGTTTTCGATTTTTAAAGCAATAATTGAATTGACTTATTAAGAAAGGGCGTATCCAAAAACGTAAACATTTATTGTTGGACAAACCTTTTAATAAATTCAATTCTTAACAATGTTACTTGTTAGTTCAACATGCAAATTATTAATTGAATTAATTTTAAAGGTAAATTTAACTTCTCCACAACATACTTGTGATTTATTATTTCGATGAAGTTTTATCAATAATACAAAGGTTAGTAATTTTTTTAAAATTTATTTTTGTCTACGTAAAAAGGTTGACAGGTGAATTTGTTCCAAGAATTATTACGTACTCGCGAAGAAGTGATCGTATAAAAATGAGTCGATGATTTTTAGAATTTAAAAAATTCTCATAAATTAAACTTATGCTTACATATATACTTTCATTTAAAAAAAAAGTTGGTGAAAATCAGTAAAAAAGGTCCAAACAAACAAAATGGACAAAACGTTTTGAATAATGCTAATGAAATTTAAGTTTTGATCAGAAAATGTTGGTTTTTTGTTTTGCAACAGGAAATAAATTATTTTCCAAGAGCACAGAATAAGCGTTCTTTGATATTGATAAACATTATTTTACTTTCACTTCTTTACTATTTAAAAATTTCAATTCGATTTTTGTACAAGTTGAGAGCGTAATTTCTCGCTTTTGGCGAAAAAAGTTTTTAAATTTTGCAGCATTCTATGCACAACATTAAATTTCATGAGAAATGCTAAGATAAGAAAAAAAGATAAAAGAAAATTGTCTAAATGAATATTTTTCACAGGAGCATACAGAGTGATTTGAGTGTTGACGATTTTGTTCATTTACACAAATAAACAGATTTATCAAGAAATTGTGTATTCAACACTATGTATTCACATTGCTAAAACCTTTCTTAAAAAATCTTTTCAAAATTTCGGACCTTTATCGAATAGTAAATAAATTTTTCATTGTAGTATTATTTAGTTTTGGCTTAGTATCATAGAGTAATAAAATTTTGAAGCTTTTGAAAAAGTTGCAAAGCAATTTGATAACAAAAAGTTTCAAAGAAAAATAATGCAGCACTGTGAAAAAAGCTCGTTTTCGATCTTGATTTGCTTTGATTTTAAGATTTAAATTTTTGATTTAAAATCAGGTCAATACTAATTGTAACGATCATGTCGCTCTGTTCAAAGTAGTTATAGTGAAATAATTTTGAAGTGATCACAAGCTTTAATTTCATTATGAATTCTGCTTCAAAGTGGATTTTCATTATCAATATGTGTGTTGAGAATGAAGAGTTTCACTCTACAAGTAAAGGATGCATTGTATCAAACTGCAAAACTTAAGTGCTGCTCAATTCGCATTGATTCAGTTTTATAAAATACACTCTGTATAACAATAAGTGAATATGGCTGGGAGCTAAGAGCGAGTAAAATAAGTGAAGCTTTCTCGCTGCAAGAATTGAGTTGTTTGAATTATTGATAAAATGTAAAGCAAATTTTGTCAGTGTTCAGCTTTGCTTTAAATATAATTTATATCCGACGGCCGATATTGTGCCTGAATACAATTTAAATAAATTTTCCGCCTTCGTGCGTGTTTAGCGTCGTTTTCGTTGCCTTAGTTAAGACCTTCGAAGCCGCGCAACCAAACAATGTCTCGTGATCCGAAGACGGATTAATTTAAATTTATGCATTGTCACTTTTGTTGTTTCAGCGGTTAAAAAAAAGATGCCCAAAATTTTGGGTATCGAATTCGCACCTCTTCACCTGCCGCTGAGAAGGCGATTGCAAACGCTGGCGGTGTTCTTAGGCGCGACCGAGTTCATGATGGCTGGTATTTGGAGTACAATATTCATGATATTTTTGCTATTCACACCTTTTTTCATCATTCCGCTACTTTACTTCGCGTGGATGATTTACGACAAAGACACGTTCAACGAGGGTAAGAAAAGCGAGACGAATTTTCACTTTTATTTTCTCGCTATCGACGCTCGTTTCCAATGCTCGAATAAATGGTTTGCTTTGCACCAAACTCTCATTAAAAAGCGGCTTAATGATCGCCGATTGTGCTTTGCTTTTTTTACGCTTATTTTCAAGATTAAGCCGCAATCGTTAAATAGATGCTTGTTTAAGGCTTTAATTCTTAACTTTTTGAAACGCTGTCTCCGAGCGAACGACACGATGACCTAAATTAGAAAATGCTATTGTCGCCGGCAACTTGCGTGTTAATAGAATTTCTCGCGTTGATTGCTGCCAAATAAAAGATTGCAGTTGAGTATCGATGACGAGCAGTATGAAAACACTTTTTTTGCGATCAATAGGCGGTCGCTTGTGGCCAACATTCCGACGCCTGCCGATTTGGCGATATTATGCGGAATACTTTCCCGTGACAATTCACAAAACAGCAGATTTAGACCCGAGTAAAAATTACATTTTCGGATATCATCCTCACGGTATAATGGCTGCGGGTGCCTTCGCCAATTTCGCCACCGAAGCCACTGATTTCAGTAAAAAGTTTCCTGGTATCACAACGCGCCTAATTACACTCGAGATTAATTTTTGGATGCCATTTCATCGAGAAACGGCTCTATTTAATGGCATTTGTAGCGCGAATAAAGAAAGCATCGAATGGATAATCAGTAAAAATGGCAAAGGTAACGCTGCCGTAATAGTGATCGGAGGTGCGGCCGAGTCTCTTGACGCCGTACCGAATACTATGGAACTCACATTAAAGAATCGAAAAGGCTTTGTTAAATTGGCTCTTAAGCACGGGTACGCGATCCCCGAAGAAAAGAAAAGAAGATTCATGGCAGCGAAATGCGTTTTCCTTTATCGCGCTTTGACATTTTTCAATAAACGATTTAATTCCCTTTAAATCGCAATAAAAGTTAATTGAAAAAGTCAGAGTTGCAGCGAACATAAGGAAAAACGTTTTCTCTGTGGATTTTTTTTTGGTCAATACTGTATAACCATTTATTTAATTGCAGCGCATCGCTTGTTCCATGCATATCATTCGGCGAGAATGAACTATTTTCACAGACGCATCAAGACGATAAATCAACACTGAAGAAGATACAGCGTAAACTCACACGTTTGATCCGAGTCGCTCCTCCAATTTTTCACGGACGCGGCGTTTTGCAATATAATTATGGCTTTTTGCCATATCGAAAACCGATAAACACCATCGGTCAGTAAAAGCGTTTCCTTTTTTTGGCACATTGTAACGAATGATTTCAGTAGGGAAACCGATCGATGTGGAAAAAGTTGCGAAGCCAACGGAAGAGGACATTAATAAACTACACGCGGCGTACGTAAAAGCATTGACTGATTTGTTCTATGCTTACAGAGAAAAATACGCCGAAAATCCGCAAATGGAAATCGTGATCAAATAAATAGCGTTTTGCTTGTTTTTTATTCACGCGATTCTACGTTTATTTAAGGCCAATCCGATAAGATTCTCTATACTCAATGTTTTGTTATTTCAACATTTTTCATACTTTTTTTAGTCAAAGTATTTCAACGTATTTTCAGCGTAGATTATATTATCCAAAGTGAACCAAAGTTCTTCAATGCTGTCACGCCAAATATGTGCTTTAAAATGTTATATAAAGTATTTAGTTTAAAATTTTAAAGTTAAAATTTGAAAAAAAAGATGAAAAAACTATTTTTGCAATTAAAAGTTAGTGTTTAAATAGATTTTTAAGAAGAGTGTATCCGACAATGTGCATTTACATTGTTAGATAAACCTTTTCTGAATAAATTCATTCAACTTATCCATTAAATGTGATTAATGCTATAATATGATTAATCTTTTCTATCTGATTTATAATAAAGTTCTTTCTGGCAACAAAGAGGTAATTCTGTTTGCGCAACTTTCGTTCTTTTTGGTTTGGTTTTCTAAGTTCCTTCTCAGCAAGCTCTTCAGCATCTACACTGCGTTGCACACAAGCTTTGAAAGAAATTTAGCATTTGAAAGCAAAAGTGATTTTTACATATTTATAGAGTTGAAAAATCAAGTGAAGAGAAGAAAGTCAAGTTGGCGCGCGACATCATCCTCTGGCCTTTTCATGGGACATCGATTGTGATGAGTTGCGATTTAGAAAGCTTCACGTATTCTTGAGACACTCTTTAATTATCGATTTCTATTTGATTCCATTCGACTTCGTTGAATTGAATATGACAATACGGTGTTGTCGTCAAACAAATTTTTTTTGCACAACATTGAGTACGTTTAAAATGCGCGAAAGCATTAAGAGCGCTATTAGTATAGAGAACGCTTTTATGCAATAAAATGCGATAAAAAAGTAAAAAAATATGCATTCATTTATGCTTTGAACCATCTGATTTTATGTATGAACATATACACACACAAAAAAAAACGCAGGAATGGCGTATTTGCGTTATTTCAAATTTCAGTCGCAAACTTTATTTCAACAATCTTTGCGACTCATTTTTAAAAGTGAAAAATGGCGCTATCCGAGCGAGCTTAAAATCTGCCAGTTTAGATAACTTCTTTGTGTTTAATGACATTTGATGCTAGGCTAACAAGGCTCTTAGACTGACAGAGCAGTTTACAACTATTATTTTTAGTGAAAAATCTTTTGCTTTTAAAAAAATTCTTACGTTCGGAAAATTTTTTACTTCCACGCTCTTTGATTGAAAAAAATTTTTAATAAGCGAAAAAATATTCTATTCTTAGCTTCAATAAATAGAGAGAATTAATCATAGTGAAGCTATAGCTTTGCCGGCGTACAGTGATCTCTGCTCAACCACAAAAAACTGAATAGTTTGTTGTTTTTCAAATCAGATTACATTTTGTAACCATTTTTTTTTTCCTTCTGTAACTGAATCTTATGTCCAGAATGTTATGTGAATGTTTATGGTTCTTGTACGGTGTTACGTTTCTATTACGTTTTTTTTTTGACAATTAAGCTTATATAGATGGCTAAAATTTTTTGGTCTATTATAGTCTCACTAAACTGACTTGACAGTGCGATTGTAATTTAAACCTCGTCGGTTCTATTCTGGTTACGGTCACAATTTTTTAGAATCAGAAATCTTAGTAATGAAGTTAATAAAATAAATCTTATCGTCACCATTGTTCATTCGAGACTCAATTTTTTTCTTGGCTGATTTTAATGTAAAAGAAGTATAAAATTCAGGAATGGGAGCAAAAATACACAATTCGTGCGATTTATCTGTCGAGTCACTAAATAAAGTGATTTCGATAATTTTAATATTTTCAGATTGAAAAATTGTATCATTTTCAGGTATAGAACATATTTTTAATCATAAAAATTGAGTGATCGCCTATTTGCAAGCGTTAATGATAAGATTCATTTTGCCAAAACTAAGTAAATAAAAAAGTGAGGCAAATACGCAGAAATCCGATCTAGAAAGCAAGCAAATTCTACTCTTATTTTATTAGCTGCTTTATTTTAGCGGAGAGTATGTAAAAATTATCTGCTAGTAAAAACAAGTCATCTCTCAATTTTTCACCGAAATTTGGCATTTACTTCGTATCCATTAACTTCACTTTAAACTTTAAAAAATTGATTTTAATGCGAATTAAATAAAAAAATTCGCATTATGCATTTATTCATCCGCATCTGCTCTCCTCTATTAATCACATTTTCCGTGTTAAAACGCGCACCACAAATCTATTTCACGCAAGCTAAATGCGAACAATAAAAGAGTTCACTTAATTTACATAAATTTGATATTCAATGTGTGCTTTATATTAAACTTTGATATCGAAACGCTCAAATGAGTTGGGCGCTCGATAAGCGAACTTTGATGGGCGTATTTTTTTTCTCTCAACGATATTCAATTAAGGCTTTTCCTTTGCCGTTGATTGAAGTAATTGGCATCATTAAAACTCGAATGCGAGTGTAATTCAGTAATTAGGCTTTCAGCGAAAATTTAAACAAACATAAGAAAGGCGAACGTAATAATGCGAACACTTTTTAATATATTTTAATGACAAAAATCGAGTGAATGAAACGAGAAAAAGCCGCGAAGTGATCTTTGCTGGGCGAGTGATGGAAATTAAGACGAAAAAGTTTTAAGTTTGCAAAAAGTGAAAAGAGCTGAAATTAGCAGAAAAGCGTAGTAAAGATACATTCGAGTTGCTGTCTTTTTAGATCGTGCGTTGCATAGAAGAGCAAAAATAAAAGTTTGAAATGATTTATTACTTAAAACTTTGCCTACTTCAACTTCTCAACTCTTTTTTTCTTTTACGAGCTTGTGTGTTTGACGCTTAATTTGATACTAAAATTACTAGTTTAGAAAAGTTTAACGCAGGAAATTAAAGTTTAAAATTGTAATTTCAAACTTTTTTGTTCGCTTTTTCTGAAAAGGCGAAAAAAGTTAATTTTTGTTTCGCGATGTGTGAATAGAAAACAAGAGTTTAGTGTTCTGTGCGAGCGACGAACAGAATACAATTGGTGCCGAAGCACGAAAAACAATAAGTCGCTAATTATACGCAGCAAATTTTTAAATTGTACTCATCACCATTAATCTTTCGTTGCTGATTAAATCCATTGTATTCGAAAATTTCACTCGTTTGCAAAAAACACAATCGCACTTTGTGACGCGTGTCAAGCTTAATTCGCGCCATTTAAATTTTGGTCATTTTTAAAATAGATTTTCTCGTTCCGTTTCTAATTATTAGCAAAATTAATCACATACGCATCATTACTGCCAAAAATATTTATCAGAATGGCTATTTAACTTATCGATTGCGTTGTAAACGATTGCCGAAATAAGGTTCAATTTATTTTCGTTTTTTGTTGGGCCTAAAAAACGATTTTTTTTTGTAAATAGTTAGAGACAGTCTGTTCAACGGAGCGAGTAAATGTTTTCCCAATTTTGATTCTCTCGATTTCAACTTTAAAATCAATTTTTTTGCGTTCAATTTTTTTTCCTGGCAAAACAGAAGAAAATTTTGTTTGCATAACTTAAAATCGAGCGAAAACTTTGTTATTTTCATTTTTATTGAAATGCTTTGTATTCGGATAAAACTTTGAAATACAAACGTTTTATTTTCAACAAAAACATTTTGCTTCAATGCTCTTCAGAATAGTAAATGTAAATATTTTTTTCTCAATTACAATTTACTTATTGAACTCGGTTGAGCGTTATTTAAAACATCCAAATGTCCAAAAAAATTTATGATTAAAATATTTAAAGCTACACTTGATACGAGCGTTGCGAGAAGCAAAAACTTTTAAGCGTGAAACTTTAAGCTACAGGCCGAACGAACGTCCATTTTTTCGGATAAGTTAGAGGTTAACATCGGTCCATCCATCTGCGTGTTTGAAAGTTAACTGGTAATTAGATTAACTGTTTATTTTACTTGTGCAAATAAAGAATTTAAGCATTCCTTTCCCTGATTTATCTTAATAAGTTAAGAGAATATAAGCCAAAAACTGTCGAGCTCGAAATTAACAAAATTCACCAACAATGAAATCAACTTTTTAATTGAGTTTTCTTTTTGAATTTGGCGTTTGAATTAGCTGCCTTCGAATGTTTTTCATTGTTTTTTATATTATTTAAGCACACGAAAATAAAGAAAACCGTTCAAACAAAAGTTTCTGACAAAATGTTTCTCAATAAACATAAAAAATCTTTTCTTTTGGTGTTTGTTTAAAAAATTTTATGTTCACGTCCTATTCAGCTAGATGATTTGCGCGAGTGATTATTTTCTAAATAAATTATTTGAGTGAAATGTTTGAAATTTTTCATAATTTCGTCATTCATTCGAACATTAAAGTTGCTTATCTGTTTGCTTTTGAAAATATTTTTCACTGTTAAACCATTTTTACCATTATTCAAAATTTTTGTTTAAAATAATGAAATCAAGAAGTAAATGAAGCATAGTATCATAAGCACTCTACATTTTTAAAAAGGCTCATTTCGTAAAAATGATTGATGAATATTCTTATTAAATTTTTCTTTTCTCAACGCTTATTATGAATAAAATTCGCTCACCGTATCAGAGAAAGCAATTTGTTCAGAATGCTTCATATTCGCTTCGTGTATTCAATTGATGAGAAGCTAAAAGAATCGATTTTTTGTGTGCTTAATAAAATATTTTACAAAACAAATTACAAATCTTTTCACGAAATACACATACACACACACATTATGAATGCTGCACACTATTTAATTTAAAATGAAGCGAAAATAATAGAAAAGAGTGATGATTCTCCTTTTTTTAAATGAACAGATTGTACTTTGTGCTTTCCATTAAAATTATTAGAAAAAGAGCGAATCACGGCATTCTACTCACTCAAAACCGATTTTTGATGAAATTGCTGCTCGTAAAAATTCTCAACGCGGCGAAAGTCATCGCAATGCAATGAGAATTTATTCGTTACATTAATAGCTTTTAAGAAAAGAAAAATCGCAGCGACAAACATATTCGCGACATAAAGGCGTAAAAACTAGCATACATACTGAAAGCCATTTTTATGGCATTATAATCAATTACTAAATGGCTTAATTAAGCTGAAAAATTGCTCCATCACGCCGATTATGAATTAGATTTCGCTAATTGCTTTAATAACATTTACTACTTTCATCGAATAAATCACTTTAAATACTCGTACAAGTTTTAATTAAAAATCATTAATTAATAGCGCTTCTTAAATTACTTCAAAGGAACATGTGAATTTGTATTAAAAATTTTAAATAAGCTTTTCGAAGATTTTTATTGATCTTTTCTCTTAACTTTTCGAGAAAAATTTTTCACTTCTCGCGACCGAATCTTATTGGAAGCGCCATTCTTTGAACCAGATTCATCAAAAATGGCATTAATCTTAATTTAAGTTTGAACACAACTTTTTTAGGGTAATAAAATATAGACAGAATACTAAATCATTTTCAAATCGTTTTATCCGGACTTTTTCAATCGAAACTTTGAAAAATATCGCCCAGTTGTGTTAAAAATCGTTGCAATATTTTATATGCTTAATAGAAACATTTGATGCAAGAAAAAAAGTACACAACGTGGATGTTTCGAAAAAGTTTTTCAATATTTTTTTACTTACCAATTCGATTTAAGAGTTCTTATATTTAATTTTTAAAAATCTTATAAATATGAAAAATGGAGGACTTATAAAAGAAGAAAAGACTTGCGAAAAACTGAGTTCTTGTATATCAAGAGATACGCAGTGTTCTATAATTTGTTTCCTAAATGGAAATTTTAAGTGCTTTTAAAAATTGATGATCCTCGCTTATTTTTCGATCGAAAAGACAAAAGCTCAGGCAAAACTTTAGCAAGTTTTTTTTTCTCGTTCCATTAAAATCTAAATAAAAATTGCTTCTATTCGGCGCTGAAAATTCATTTGAAACGCAGCAAAACAACGCATGAAATCGATTGATTCCTTTATTATATGTAATCACTTTTTTGTTCAATTAGCTGTACTCATTCTCAAAATTGATCGCATTTAAATACTCGAGAATTGATGAAATTTTAATATTTGCGAAAATCGACAAACCGTAAGCGATTAAAATTCTTGCCTCAATTTTGTATAAAACTAAAAGCAGTGCACTAAGCTTGAACTCTGATTTTGCACATCAATGCTCTCATTAATAAAACTGCAATCAATATTTTCTTCTTCTTCCTCCAACATCTAAACTAAAGCGTTTACAGCGTTTTGAAGCATTGTGCACTGAATTCGTTCTGCACTTCTGTTCTTTTGGACACGAATCAATGAAAAACTACTTCGCATAAAATTGCGCTTTTTTCAAAGATTCAGAATGATTCAATTGTGATTCTTTCAGTTCGTTGAAGAATAGAAAGCATGAAATATTCTTTACCGAGCGGCATTAAACTGTATTCTCGTCATTCTGCAACGCGTTTGCTTTCTAAAAAATCCGATTTATTCGAATAAAGTTGTATTCAAAACATAAAGTGCGAACTGTCATATTTTTAACTCGACACTGAGAAACGCTATGAAATATTAAACCAGCAAACAACTCGCAAACTTTTGCAAAAGCGAAACGCTTCATTATTATCTCAAACACTTATCAAGTTTAGCGTAATTAAAATAGTGTTCAAACGAATGGAAGGCACTTGAAGTAAAGAAGCGCTTAATTTTTTTTCTTATTCTCCCAGTATTGATTATTTAAAGACATCCGCATTAGTTTTCTTCCGCTGTTGCAAATGCAATAAATTACATCAATCGAAAGGTAAATGGAGAAAATTACAGAAGCCGCTATTAGATGCAATCACTCTGCTAAAATAGCCTCAAAAAGTTTGTGCAGCATAGAAAAATATTTTAATCGTGCTCAAAACGATTAGAAAGTGTAATTGAACAGCAAATTTATCATCTGTCATTTTTGAAGAAAAAACAAGATCAAATAGGTTTTCCTATTAAGAAGCTGTGAGTGCAGAGGATATAACGCATGTATTATGCATGTATGTGTGCATCGCTTTTGCGTTTTTCATTGTTAAATGCCAAAATAAAAAAAGGAAACAATGACATCGCGAAGCGTTGCATAAAATATAAACGTTTTTCTTTGCATAAATCAAAATTTATTGTTTTCAATTCGAGAAAAAATAATGCACGCCGTTCGTTAGAATCGAAACGCGTTTCAAAATGTTGTAAGTTAGCGAATCAAATGGCATCCTATTTCGATGGTAAACGATTCAAAAAATTGATATTAACGATTGTGTGTTTTTTAAATTTTACACAAATAACTTTCTCTAATCGAAGTGTTTCGCATTAAATATGTATTAAGAATATTTTTTTAGTTAGAAATATTTTTACAAAGTTAATCTATGGATGTTTGTTTTCTAAAGTTATCGAAAGTTCGCTCATCGATCACACTTTATCCAACTTTTTTCTCCGCTTTTTTCTTAAGTATAGAAAAAATTACTTTCTCACACATTCGAGTAATTGAGTTTACTGAGAGTCGAGCAATAATGCTCGGATTTTTTCCTAATAACTTCTGCGCTGCTCTTCACACATTTATTCCGTTTTCTCTTTTGTTCAGATTTGGTGTGCAAGCTTTGCTCTTTAAATAACCATTTAAATTATTTTTATAGCTGCTCTTATCGCTTTCACAAATTTAAATTTTGAAACCTTTTTCAACTTTTTCATTTTACAGGGAATAAAAAAAAATTAATTTCTTCACGCGTACCTAAACTTCCTAAAACTCTTTGTTTTAGAAAATTTTGTTTTAGCAATTTTTGCGAAATTTGGAGTTTGTTCAAAACACCTTATCATTCGAAATCATTGCTAATATGCTAAAAATCAGCACAATTTTGAGTATGATGAATTATACAAGTTCTTATAAAACAGTATTTTGCCATTTGTGATAAACCTTACATTAGTATTTAGTAAGAGTAAAGAAGTAAAAGAGTTGCAATCAGAATTCGTTTTTAATAACAGGACTTTTCTTCAGCGATTGTCATTCGTTTACGATCATTTGAATAAGATCAACTTAAACATGAAGTGAAAGTACTTCTAAAATTTTAATAAAATTAGGCAAATTGCAAAAGAAGAATAGAAAAAATAGAATTAATTCAAATTAAAAATTTTCGTTATTGATTAAATTTAATGCGTCGCTGACAGTTTTTATCATCTAAGTTATTCTCATTGAGAAAATGTCTAACCTTATCCAATTTATTGAATTAAAACAGCATTTTTTCTGAAACATTAACTAAATAAAGTATTTATTGCAATTACTTGAGACATATCTCATCTCCTTTTTTTATTAAATTTGCTCATAAATCGAGCGAAAAAAAAGATGAGTAAGTTAGATTATCTTTATAATTTTGATTTGAGATAAATAAAATTTCTGATTTTGCATTTTCATTATATAACCAAATAATTCATTTTATGGTATCAATAAAAATATGTGATCACATAAAATTCGTGTCTCTAGTTATCATGTAGAATTTTTTGATTATTTTTATTTTACTGCTTAGTGCACTAATTTGAGCACCGCAATTACATCAAGGCACTTGCAAAATTAATTTTCGAAAAACCTTATTTGCTAAGAAATCTTGAGAACATATTTTATTTATTTTCGTATGAGTGTATTTGCTCTAAGATCAAATTTAAGCGAAATTTGATCATGAAGTTAGAATTTTTCGTTTCTTTAAATATACTCAAGAGCGCGTTCGAATTATATGGCCGAAAAAAAATTCTCTGAAAAATGTTTTCTTTTCATTCACTTACCATTTCGAGCTTTTTTGATTACTAAATTATCAAGAACTTCCGCATGAAAATTCTTTTTCGTATTCGATGAGTTTTTTATATTTTACAGCAATGGAAGTAAAAAAATTCAAGAAAGTCGCCACTGGAACAAAAATGCTTTTACCGAGTTTCACCCAAAAATCACGAGAAATTTTATTTCAAAATTTTGAATTGTGAGTTTGCAAAATTGTTGATTGCTGAAATACATCTTCAGACTTTTTCGGTCCATAAATTTCTGCGTATCTCAGCTCTTAAACTTTTCCGACGAAGATTGTTTTAAAGATCGAAAAGAAAACGATTTTAAAATTTTCGAAACTTTTATTTCGAACAAAAGAAGAAGAAGTTCTTCGTATTATTATTTACGGTACACTTGAAATCTTTGAAATCTAGAACATTTTGAAGTCTAGCGTCTGAAAAATCACTCTAAAAAAAATTTTACATTAGCGAAGTGTACAAATGCGAAATTTATGCCTGTTTTTGCTTTGGTCCAAGCGAATTATAGTACAAAAGCGTCTTTTTTGTCATTTCATCAGATTTTTTAAAATGAAACTCAGTTTCACAAAAGTTTCATTTTGGTTAAAATTACTTTTTCGTACACTTTTTTTAATAGAATGCACTGTAATCTAGAATCAAAAATTTGCTGAGCTCAATACGATGGAATGACCGAAAAAGCAATTTGTAAACACAGAGAAAGATAAGAGGATTTAACAGTAATTTAAATGTAAAATGTGAGTGAGAAAAAAAAACTTATTAGCCTTTGCTTAGTTAATTACAACCAATATTTCTCATTAGTGACAACTATTAGATAATTTTAATCCTCTTAATGATCGGAAAAAAATAGGACAAAAATAAAAGCAACCAGCAACCTCAAACTCATGCGGTTCATTACGCTTCATTACAAATGAAAAGCGATTAATCCATTTGAATCTAAAAGATTCAAAAACATTATTTACCGCAATTCATCGAGCAATCTTACCCGCCAATTGACTCCCGTAAGCGTTTGCTTGAACAAGCAACCGAAAGCAATCATATTATCGCTTTTTTTGTTTAGCCAAAAAATTTCGAAAACGGCAAAAAAGTTCAATAACGTTGAAGACAAGGAGGATAATCGCGGCTTTCAGCGATGTAATAATAACCAGGATGTAATGGCAGTTCATTGTTCAGTGGAAGAGGTACCTCATGCGGATGTGACACGGTCATCGCCGTTTCTTCAGCTTGCGTAGGATGTTCTGGATGATTTCGTCTTGACTTCTCGTAACGACTGTATATTGTGCTGGCGATTATGACGAATATGGTTCCGATCACAGTTAATGCCACACCAATCGACAGCAAAACAGTGCCGATCAGTCGCGGTGTTTTGTTAAACTCGGCAAAAGGTCCTTCGTCTTCAGACGCGAAAGCACGAAACATAAAGCCACCAACAATGAAGAATACGCCAAACATTATCTGACAAATCGAGCACTGACAAGTTAAAATCGCTATCACCAGTCGTCTGTCTCGGTTTTGGTACGAGCGCAGAAATCGGTTATTTCTTCGCATTGCTTTTTCAGCGAAAAAACTATGAAAACAGGCGAAAGCTGCGATCGAATGAGCGCAAAAATTTGTCACAAACACCGGATCACTGAAGATAAAGAGTTACGCGCTTCTCGAATAAGTTGTTAACATTGTCAAGAGGACAAAGACAAAAGTTGTGAGTGGTTTCAGACGGACACATTGCGAAGGAGCATTGTTCGCGACGCATAACTTTATCCGAGAAAAAAAAAATTCATTTAAGTACTAAAGTGATGAAAAGGCAAACTTTTGGTCGATCTCTTTCGTAGCGAAGAACGCTTCCGTTTGGAAGCATCCCAGCACAGCAGTAAAGCGAATGGCGACTGGCGATGAAATTAAGAGAGAAACAGAGGCGAAACATACTCGAAACGCACAAAACACATCGATAGATTGTTCTCTGCTCAAACTCGAACTTAGAACTCGAAGATTCGCGTTGTGCATCATTTTTTCAGCAACACAATGCGCGACCAAAAAATGAAACGTTTTACGAGCGCCTTGCGATTGAGCGAAAAAGTAAATTATTTTAATATTTTGCTCGACGCTTAATTTAATTCAAAATATTTATCGAGTGTCACAAATTGTGACAAATGAAATTATTTTTTTTAGAAGCAATGTTCATTTCGCAGATTGCAAAAACTTTTTTTGCTGCTTTTAAATTCTTTTAAAGTGTTTTGATGAATTTAAAATATAAATCCAATCTAATGCTTCAATTTTTAAGTAGATTCACACACTTGTTTCAACTCACTTATTTGAATATGTAATATATACGCTATTTGAAAAATTCTTTCTATCCTGATACACTCGATTTCGAGCGAAAGATTTACGGAAATGGTGATATTCGCGTTTAAACTTTAGAACGAAGTTATTCAATTTTTATATGGGACGCGAAAAAAAATGAGAAATAAGATTTGCAGCGAAAAAGGCACAATTTTTAAAGCATCTACTGAAGTTCAAAAAATCGTTTCAGGAAAAAAGCGATTTATTTTAGCTGAAAATGTAGCAAAAATTACACTGATTTGATCTACTTTTCATTCTGCTTTTTTTCCTTAGTCTCTTCTCTCGAAGTAATTTTTGCGAAAAGCTTTCTTCTTCGAACGAACTGTGTACGAAATTGTTTGAAAGCAACGCATTCAAACATTATTTTTGCAGCTTCGTTTTTCGTTGCGAATCGCAGTGATTGCGTTGAAAAACTATTCATTTTTACTTTTTAAACAATTTTAAGCTCTACTGCGAGTTTTTTACATAGATTCAGTACAATAGCGGTGATTTATTTTCGTTATTGCTACTGTTGCGCAACAAGAATGAAGTGATACATTTTTGAATTGAAATGTTTTTTCCATAAAAAAATTGAACGATGTCAGTGGGACATCTTTTCAGCGAGTAGCGTTTGCTTTCGAATACACAAATGAAACATTGCGGTTAATTTGATCTGTCAACGCTGATTATGTTCGTCGTATAACTTTTTCAATTAGCATTTCTTCTGTGTATCATTCTTACAAATAATGAATGCATCGTGCGTTTACTTTCTTTCATTCGTTCGCTTTACATTGGCCACTTTTTGCTTCATTCCTATGCTCGTTTACAAATATTATGTAATTTCACCATCAATTGCTAATTTTTTTTTCGCCCGTCGCGACGAGCCGCACAAAAGCGTCTTAAAGCTGACATTTGCTGCATATTTTTTCCTTTGACATGCTATTCGGCCAACTCAAAAGGCAGAGAGCGAAATTTTTCATTTAGAAATTTAAGCAAATCTTCGCTTAAAATGAATACAAATTGAAAGTAATGTAATAAAGTATAAATAAATGAAAAATCGCAGTACTGCGAATGCTATAAATTGACTTTTTAAATTGATTAACAAAAAGCGAATGAAAAATGAAATAAATGAAAAAAAGTAGAACAGAAGATGGATGCTCGCAATCTGCGAAGTTACATTTTATCTTTGTTTAAAACAGTGTAATGTCGCTGCTCCAGTGCTGACTATGTGTCATGTCAAACTATTATCTTAAAATGAAGAAAATCAAGCAAACTAATCAAGTTAATATAAAATTTTTCACTAAAAAAATTGAATCTCTATTCACATTTGTCTGCTCCAAAAGTTTTTATTGCTTCTTTTTTAATTGCCTTTAAAATTTTGTAAAAACTGTTTATTTGCAAGAGTGAAATGATGAAAAAGTAATCTCTAGCGGCCAAGTAATCGATTTCAGCTATTTTCTCATCAAATATTTGATTAAACAGGCGGCATTTTTTTTATTATTATTTAATTTCAGACCAATAAAGCTGAATTGTCACCAAAGAAATATTTTTATTCGTTTTCCATTACTTTTACTACATCACTCAAATTTTCTTTGTAATTTAACAATAAAACAAAAAAAAAGCTCAAACAACTCGTTTCTATGGTTCATTATACTGTACGCTCTAACTACTAATAGCAACTTTTGTTTTACAAATCCTTTGTCACAAGCAATTTTTTTCTTTACCAAATTTGGACTTTCGCTGCTAAAAATGGCAAAGTTAATAAACTTGAAATCACATTTATAGTAAAATTATGAACAAATTCATCTTTACTTTCACGCAAATAACATTTTATTCATTTTATTACCTACATGTTTCGGTTACATCTGTAATCATCATCAGAGAAACAGTAATTCAGCAAACATTAGTAATTTTTAATTACTCGCGCGATGCACGTATCCATAGATCACTAAATTTCTTTCCATCATCTTGATTTGTATTTTCACCTTTCGTCTTATGTGTGTAAATTGCTTTTTCGCTTCGTTTTGTTTATCGCACCATTTAAAAAATTTTTCACTATAAAATCACATTTATAGTGTTTGACAAAACTTACTCGCTTCTATCGAAAACTATTTTATTTTTATAGTAAATATATGGACGAGGTGAACTTTTTTTTGGTCATCAATGTAACGACTCCTGCTGTGTGAAACCGAATAAATTTATGAAATCTGACATCGCGAATCGATTATTTTTGCTTCATACTCCTTAATGTAGAAAATCTATTTATATAAATATAATTGAGAAATATTGCGATTGCGATTCTATTAAAAATTAAATTGAATTAATTCATAATTCAAAAATACTTTTAGTAGACCAGGCTTATAAAGCTATTTTTCGTAATTTATTTTGACTTTGATCGCAAATCATTTGGAATAGATTTTTTTTGTTGAAACTCATTTGATTGAATTTTTAGCTTTAAATATTCAATAATATCGTAAGAAACGAATATTAATGTAAAGTTGAGTAAAGTTATATCAGAGTTAAGAGTTTGTTTGATCTGCAAATCGCTTTGCATGTCGGGTTTCCTATTAAAATGAGACCCGATGTCAAAAAAGTGGATCAGCAAATAGTAAGCCTGGAACTTTTGGCATAATTACAATATTAACTTCTCTCTAATTAGCGAGATTTAATGTGTAAGAAAACTAAAAAAAAATTCATCAATTAAGATTTCTTACGCTTTTTCCGATTTAAAAAGTCTTAAAAATGATTTGTGAAGACTGATAAAATTGTCTAGTTAAAGATCTTATTAAAAAGTTGCTCTAATAAAATTTTTTTTATTTGTTTGGTACTTTTAAGCGATGATGATGATTTACTTTCGCAAAAATCATCACTAAATTAAGGGACAGTTTATTTTCCTAATAACCATTTTAATTTTAAAAGTGCATTCGATGGAGATTTCTTAAATAAAATGCGTTTCATAAGAATAAAATTCAGTACATTAGAGTTCGCAAAAGATTAACTGCGCAAAGCTCGTTGCGCAAGAGGTGAAACTTTTTTTGGACAGTGTACGAGTGATAAGAAAGCAAATTTAATTATGAGCCTTATGGCGAACTTCTTTAATTTTTGAGAGTACGTTAAATGTGTTGCAGTTGCATATATCACTGTGAACTTTGCCTTTAAACTTGGGTAAATTCAAGCAGCTTCGTAATACTGGCAATGAGTTGGTACAATCCCAAAACGTTGTACAATCAGCCTCATTCGAGAACGCGGCGTTCAACTCTGGACATTGATTACCACTATCATCACGTCGTTGACTCATCTCATCGTTTGAACCCATTTGATGTTCGTGCAAACAGCCCTCGCCTTCGCTCCAATCGCAATTCGAAATTAGCTCGCTGAAAAATTGTCCTGGTAAGCAGCACTTGTAGTGAGGTCTAAATGTCGAGTCGCAGTGGTAGAAGCAAGTGCAGTTTTGCGAATCGCGATAATACGTATTTGCGGTTTTGCATATGCTGCGATTCGGCAGAGGCAAAGGCGCTTCTTGCCCACGACGGCGATTTACGGCTGTTTCAGTTGAATAGCGAGCGTAAGCGGTCTATTCAGAAATTTAGATACTTACTCGCCGATAAAGCAGAGGCTATGAATATCGTGTAAACGATGAAATGTATTGAATCCATCATTTTTAGCGATAAAATCGGAGTAAACAGAAAGCGAAAAGCAACTTTTCAAAAGTAAACTTAAAACAAAGAGAAGCGAAAAATGTTTCTCTACTCCTGAATTCGTTGAATAAAAGAGATTGAAACGAAGCACAAATATTTGCAAAATTTACTTGTTTCACGTAACATTAAGCACATCGTCTCTTCGCTGCATTTTTCGCAATTCATGCATTCAACCGTCTTTTTTTTCTTCTTCGTCGCAATTAAATGTGAAATTTTCCTTTCTTATTTTAGGAGCACAAAAACAACCGAATAAATGTCAACCATTTGTGTCTATCGCCGACAACCGTCAATTTGAAACACAAAGCGAGCTTTCTTGAATATGCAGCGTTTTCAGTACAAATACGCCGTAATTTTTATGCTGATTATTCTAATGCGCTGATTTCGAAAAAATGAGTTCAATCTGTCATCACTTAATTGTGCGATTTAAGAAATTTGTGGACTTCAATGTTTTAACTGCAAACATTGTTTTCAATATTTTTCTCTTTTCTAATGGAAGAAAATTAATGGGAAGCACTCAAAAGCGAATAATCAATCAATCAATCGAATCAATTCATTGAAACGAATTTGTTCCCACATCTTTTACGCTTTCGAGATCTTCTGTGCTCTGTTTTTAGCGCTTTGCATGTAATTTGCTTCAAAGTTTATTGTGAAATAGCTTTCAAACATAAGAACGGATTTTAAGCGAGCACAAATCTTTCTATTTAATTACTATACGCATTTCTTTGTTTATCGCGTATTTCGAACGATGTGCGTAAAACAAATCAATCAAAGATTTGACATACAAATCATGAAGCTTATTTATATCCTCTTCAGTCGGATTTTCTATTTTTTCGACATCAATGGGCTTCCCAACTAAAAAAAAGTGATAACGTTAATTTTTTTCGCTTCACATTCACGAAGCTGAAAGCATACCGACAGTGTTAATAGACTTTCTGTAGGGTAGAAAACCGATGTTGTACTGAAATATTCCTCTGCCGTAGAAAACAGGAAGAGCAAAAGTTGTCACACTGCGAATGTATCTCTGCACTTTTTTGTACATTGAATTATCGCTATTTGCGAGTTGTGAAAAGAGCTCGTTTTCGCCAAACGAGACGCATGGAACGAGCGATGCTCTGTAAGCAAAACGTTTTTTGTCAAAAAGCTTTCACGATCTAATGAGATGCAGTACCCATTTTCTAAAGCGATTTTCACGAATCCTTTTCGATATTTTAACGTCAACTGCATTGTGTTAGGCACAGCGTCAAGCGATTCTGCCGCCCCTCCGACTACTATGACTACGGCATTTCCTGTGCCGTTATTACGAAGCATCCATTCGATGCTTTTCTTGTCCGCGCTTATACAACCGAGCGAGAGAACGTATTCGCGATGAAATGGAATTAAGAAATTGATATTCAGTGTAACAACGCGTCTATTTATGTCAGGAAACTTTTTATCAAAGCCGGTCGCATCGGTAGCAAAGTTCAAAATGCTACCGACTCCTAATATGCCGTGAGGATGATAACCAATAATGTAGTTCTTATCTGGAGATAACTCAGCAGTTTTATGAAGTTTAATAGGAAAATAATCAGCGACGTATCGATAAAGAATGCATCGACGCAAACAATTTAATTGTCTTCCTCCTGAAAAATTTTCAGAATTATCTATTCGATCAATTTTCCGTTAAAGCTGCGTACAATTAAAGATGTTATTTTGTTCACGATTTACGATAACAAATGTGAGCTGAGTGCTTAATTGAGTTCACAATCTTGTCACATTTGTAATGACTGTAAAGCGAAAATTTATTGCATTTAATTGTAGAAAATCAATTTGATTGATTCTTAACTAAGTTCTTAGTTAATAGTAGTTAACTACGAAAGCTTTTCGTACTTTAAAATTTAAGCCTACGAAATCTTAAAAAAATTAGAGAAAAAATAAAAATGAAAGAATTGAAATTGTGGTTTTTATTTTCAATGTTGATACTTTCATCGCGCGTTATTGGAAAAGAAAATTCCTTTTTATACATTCCTGTGCAAAAATGTTTCACTTCACTTTAACAATGCTTTACCGCAAAGCAATGAACCTGTCGAAACTGAAGTTGCACAAAGTTGTATTGATGTCTCGCATAGCGGCGATCATTTCAAAACGAATTCGATCGCAAACTAAACCCTCACTTTCACGCTGATATTGTTCGAATTCTTTTCTCCAAAATTATGTTTCAATGCAAAACTTATCGATAAAAAAATGAGAACATTTTAAAAGTTTCGTCAAGTCCATCAAAAACCATTTTACAAAGGAGTTGTTTTAAAACAAAATAATTTTGATTTCAACTAAAATCTAAAAACTCCTCTTGTCTACTAAATGCGAGACAATTGAAAACTTTTTTCGTTCATTTAAAGGATGTTTAAATGCACATAAATTCGAAGCAAAAGATTGAAATCAGATAAGATAGAAAATTACTCATTTTATTTTTAAATTCATAATTATTTTATATCATTTCTTAGAGATAATCTAGAAATTTTGAATGAAAATTTGGCATTTTTTAAAATCAAAAAATCACGAAAATCAGCAAAAAGGCATTTTTGAGAATTTTTCCTTATTGAATTGAGCAAATTTAAATAAATTTTACAATTTGTTTTTGCAAAATAAGGTATGAATTTCATATCTGATAGTCTTTAAATAACTTTAAGCTTAATTTTGTCAGTTTTTTGGTTGACAAAAAAATGCTAAAAATGCTCTCAAAAATTTTTTCGATAGCGCTCTAACTTTTTTGTTTGTCAAAGGTTTTTGATAAAAACCGTTGCTTCTAAAATTCTAATAAATATAAATTGTAAATATAGTTAAATTATAAAAATTCATTATCAATCTGTGAAAATATTTAAAATTGAATTCGTTCACTATAATTTTCGGTCAACCTGTAAATTCAATCATTTGCCTATTAAGAACAAAATATGTCAATATAAAATGTTTGGTGCAATATAAAGATAGAAACGAAAAAACGTAACGTTTTGTGTGCGAAAATCAGACAAAATGTGTCTACTCAACACTGGAACGCTTCAGTTAAAAAATGAAGAACAAAGTTGTATAACTGACAACGATACAAATTATGATGATGGATAGCATCCAAATCGAGGTTTACCTTTCTAAAAGGAGTCAATTCTACTTCTTTATGACATATTTTCTTAAAACTAATGTTTTCAAATTATACTTTCTTTTTAAGTTATATTTTTATAAAAATTTAAAAATTTTTGATTAAATTTTTGCACAAATTCATTTTGGACAGGTTTTAGAGTGAAAAAAATTTTGGACTCGGATGAACGATTAAAAAATGAATTTAAGCTTGTTATTTGGTACTTTTTTAATTTATTTGCGCTTTAATAGTTCGTAAGATTCGTTTGCTCATACGCTCTTTCATCCATTTCCTTACAACTTAAATGTCAGATTTTAATTAGTTTTTAACTTAAAATAAATTTGTCGAAAGTACAAAAGCCGTGATTAAAAAATAATAATCAAGAATTCTTACCTTTTCTGCAAGCATTTCGGTCGTAATAAATCCAAATTAAATACAAAATTAGTGGAAAAGAGTAAGATGATATGAACCATAAATAAAGCAAAATAGAAAAAAGAAAAACTGCGCTGAAATGAATTATAACAGCCAATGTTTGAAGACGCCTTTTCAGCGGTATGCTTAATGGTGCAAATTTAATTCCAAAAATTGTTGCCATTTTTTTTATATTTCTCAATTTAATAATTCAACTGAGAGTTAATCACTGAAAAGTGCTCTGAAAATTTACCGTCAAAACGTAGACAAGAGGCGCTTCGATAAAACAATTGTATCCGCTTAGTGTATTTGTAATTTGCCGTTTTGAAAAAAATGCGACATTGATAACATTTCCGACTTCAAAGTTTGCGGGTTTTTTTTCAAAAGATTTATATTTCCGTTAAATGTGTATCCTAATATTGTATTTAGTCTTGCGCTTGCCCTTATCAACATCATTCTTCTGTGTTAATTTTGTTAATATACGGTTAAAAATCAAAATAAAAAAAGGACTCAAACACAAATTCTCACATAGAAACTAAAATTACTTAAACTGTGTTGCTCTAAGAAAAAGAAAGTTTTTTTTATAGGTTTGGTTAGGTTAGGTTGTTCAAAATAGACCAAACCAAACCTAAGCTAATAGGGAAAAGGCGACTAAAGAGACGGAAATTAACATTTCTATTGGCACACTCAAATTCTATTTAGCAAATAATTAATAGAAAACATTTTCCACATATTTTTTGAAGAGAATCAGATTTTACACTACACTAAGCATAATAAATAATCGTATTATTCTTGTCACACAAGCGGTACGTTAAGAAGCACTTGATTTATTCAATGCATTGCCGTTTCTTTCTTATGAAAAACAGAAATAAAATATTTCAGCATAAAAGAGTTAATAAAAATTTTTCCTCGAAAACAATAATAATAATAATAAACTTGAAATAGAATTTTAAATGATCTCATTTGAATTAAAATTCATAATTCATATTAACAAAAGAATATTGAAAAGCAAATTGCGCTCATTCATTTTACAATCATTTCTGCGTATTTATTTTCGGCGAACTTCGAGCGATATGTGTAAAACAATTCTGTCAAGCAATTCACGTACATGTCATGTAATTTATTAATCTCTTGTTCACTCGGATTCTCGATTCTTTCCACATCGATTGGCTTTCCAACTAAATTCAAAGCGCACAATTTATTTATGGCGCAAATAAACAAATTGAGTTGCATTTACATAAATTGAATAAATTTATTATATGATAAAAGGGCGTCCCGCGTGTAGCTTTTCATTTTTCTTATATAAAACCCTTTTATAATAAATTTAATCAATGCTTGCATAACATACCGACTGTGTTGATTGGTTTACGATATGGCAAAATGCCGAAATTGTACTGAAATATTCCTCTACCGTGAAACAAAGGCATCGAAAATGTTGTGATCGATCGAATAAACTTTTGTATTCTTTTGAAAATCGAGTTCTCACTATGCGGTGTTTGAATGAAAATTTCATTTTCACCAAAAGAGATACACGGAACTAAAGAGGCTCTGTAAAAGGCAAATAATATTGAGATGTTAATAAAATTAATTAAGATGTTCATTTTTTCATTTTTAAAATCTTCACTAGGTTATGTTCGGCTAATTTATCGAATTGAAATTTTCTATTTATGTTTTCAATTAAAAATGAAGAAATACGCAGCATTTTCATTATCATTTTGTGATGAAACTAAATAAGCTCACCAACTCTGAGGTTACCGTGAATAAAATTGTCGTTGTGTTTGTTCTTAATTATCTCAATTTAAACGAAAATAATTCAAATTGGTACTATTTAATCAACGTTAAAATTAAAGTTACCCATTCTCAAGTGCTAGTTTCACAAATCCCTTTCGATTTTTAAGTGTCAATTCCATGGTATTCGGAATCGCATCGAGCGACTCCGCTGCACCTCCGACTACAATAACAACAGCATTTCCTGTGCCATTATTGCGTAGCATCCATTCGATGCTCTCTTTATCTGCACTGATTGCTCCGTTGGACAAAAAGTAATCACGATGAAATGGCAGCCAGAAATTAATGTTCAAAGTTACTGTACGCGGTCTTATTCCAGGAAAGTGTTCATCAAAACCAGTGGAGTTTGTTGAAAAGTGAAGTGACGCACCGAGAGAGAGAACACCGTGAGGATGATAGCCAAGAATGTAATTCTTTTTCGGGTCTAATTCTGCTGTTTTATGCAATTTTGCTGGAAAGTATTCAGCCATGAGTCGAAATAACAGAGAATTTCGAAACATTTTGATTTGACGCCCACCTTTTCAATGAAAATATTTTCAATCTTTGTGATTGTACATTCAGCATTAAAACTTAAATCAAATGACAGAAAAGAGAAAGAGTAATGCAATTAACGTCAGGAAGAAAAGCAAAATAACACTTGAATACATCTCATTTCTTCTTTGTATTTCAATCATAGATCGTATCTCAAGCCGTAATAAGAAAAAAGATCATTAGTTACAAAAGTTGAGGGGCAAAGAAGTCAATGAATAAGAAGCGTACGTCGAAAAACTGAGTGCAAACTTTGCACATTATCAGAAAAAAGCTCAGATTTATGTTCTCAAGCTTTTGTCCGAATCCATACTCAAAATAAAATGCAAAGTAATGAAAAAGTACGAAAGAAAGCGAGAAAAAAAGTTGAATTGCGATTTTCTGAAGCAATCTTCAAAGCAAGAAAAAAATTTTATGTTCTGAAAGAGGAAGGAAGACAAAAAAGTTTGGTCTTAATTTTTATCTTTATTTTCACATTCTTCAACAAACAACTAAGTGCTTGATATGAAATCTGCTGTGAGAGTGTTTTGCTAAAATTTACTTTGAATAAACAAGTTCTAAATGGATAAGAAAGAAAATGATTTTAGCAATTTTTGAAATTCAAATAAAAGAAATAGAAGCAAATCGTAATCATCATAAGCAATGATTATTGAGTCGTTTGGTAGAACCATTTATTCAAAATTTTGCTATTAAAAGCTATAAGACTCCGCATCAATCACAGAATTAGCTTTTACTTTTGTTTTATTTTCTTTGAGTTATGTTGCACTTAGAATTACATGAAAGAGAATCACAAAAATGAGAATTGCATACATGATTATAAAATTGAATAACACATGGTGAGTTAGTTTATTTTAAAATTATTTATTTTATAACTATTTCCAACTTTCGATTCTTGGCGAACTTTTCTCGGAATGCATAAAAAAGTTCGCAAACAGACTTGATGTACAAATTATGCAGCTGATCGATTTGCTCTTGCGTTGGGTTTTCGATTTTTTGAACATCAATTGGAGCTCCAACTAAAATATAATATGTATGCGCTTAGAATCATAAAATTTGCTTTAAGATGGCAATATCTCGATAAACCGAAAAACTGAATTCTCTAATGGCTTGTGGTTGGTAAAAAGTTTTCTATCAACTATGCCTCAACAACAAAGTTCAAATACAGCTCCTGACAGAATGTTTGATATCTTATCGATTCGCAAACTAATGTGCAAACTTAACTTTTACGAAGCTTATTTAAAAACTCGAAATACAAAAATGATAAAATCAGAATGAATTTTATCATAGACTTTAAATAATTTATTTGTTTTGAAATTGTTTTTTTTAGGCAAATAAAACAATTTTTTACAAGAAAGAAAACTTTTCTAATTAAAAATTAATCAAATTAAGCCTCGAGTAATTCAAATGAAATTATTGAAGTCTTTATTTCAAAAGTGATGATATAAATATGATATAAAAACTTTGTCTTTGTTGCGCTCGTGAATTTTCAAGAGCAAAAACTATTCTTCTAGTGCAACATTTTTGTCACTGTTGTTTATCTTTAAAAAAAAATTAACAAACTTAGTCTCTACATATTTTATAGTTAAATTTAATTTTCGCAAAACATTTTGCCAGGAGAGACATGTATATTTATTATTTTAAATGTGAGTATAATTCATTCTAGAAGTACGCAGTGATTTTACGAGAATAAAACTCACTCAACTGGCGCTGTTCTAATTTCTCGCATTGTTGCCAACATTCACATCTTTTGGAGAGATTTGAAAAAAGTGGCAACTAGATAAATTGTGATCATCGGATTTGTAGAGTGTGAGTTCAGGATTTTAAGATGTTGAATTGTTTGTACAGCTCCTGCCAATTTTTTCGTGATAATTTACATTAATAATACCGCTTTTAGATCGATAATATATCAAAACATTTTAGCAGAAGCTGTATGAATTTAATTTGCGTTTATTTGTCCAAAATGTAAACATTTTATCGAATTGCTGTGTTAGTGGTCAAACTGTGAAATTTCTAAAAGATTTATTGTTAGTAACCGAACATCGGTAAATGCCACATTAATAACGTATGAAAGACGTGAAGCCATTTGCTAAGGCGGTCAACTCTTTGTTTTAGATTTAAAAGTGTGCTCTTAATGAATAGGAAAGTTAAATCGATATGATCACTTGTGAATTGACTGTGATTTTTATTTTTGTGATTTTACTAACCAAAACACTGGAACTTAGATTAAGAAGCATAAAAATAATGCGAAGTAGTATTCGGAATCTTAACTATGATCATCAAATAGAAAAGAACTTATATTTATTTAATTGCGTCAGTATTTCGGAAAATCGAGATTCGCTGCACATACCAACGGTATTTATAGGATTGCGGTAAGGCAACAATCCGAAGTTATACTGAAAAATTCCTCTGCCGTAAAAAATGGGAAGTGCAAAGCTCATTAATTTCATCAATCGTTTTTGAATTTTTCGCACAACCGATTTTTCGCTGTATGCTATTTGAGTGAGAATCTCGTTTTCGCCAAATGATATGCAAGGAACAAGCGAAGCACTAAAATAAATAAAATAAATGAGAAAATAAATGCTGCTGATAGTCATTCGATAATTATGTGCGCTAAAAGTGGAATTTGCTAATTTTTAATTAGTCAAGTGTAAAATTGACTAAATAAATCACTTTAAACGAGTTCACATGAGCAGCCTATCCTACCCGTGCTTCAAAGCCAATTTAACAAATCCTTTTCGATTTTTGAGAGTCAACGTCATCGTGTTAGGAATTGCATCAAGCGACTCTGCCGCTCCACCAACTACGATCACGATGGCGTTTCCACATTCGCTATTTTCAAAAAAGTAATCAACGCTTTCTTTATCGGCACTCAATAAACCATTGGCGAGAGCGTATTCACGATGAAAAGGTATCCAAAAGTTAATATTCAAAGTGATACCACGCAATTTGATTCCAGGAAACAGCTCATCGAATCCGGTAGCATCAGTGCCAAAGTTGATCACGTGTCCGATGCCCGTAATACCGTGCGGATGGCAACCGAAAATGTATTTCTTATTTAAATCTAGATTAACTGTTTTGTGTAACTTTATTGGAAAATATTGCGCGACATAACAATAAAGAGAAAATTGACGAAGCCATGTGAACTGTCGACCTCCTAAATCATAAAATCACAGCTTAAATTATCGTTTAACTGAGCTTTTTGAAAGTGTATTGATCAATCTTAATTTTTAAAAATAGTTTTTCAAAGCATGATTCAAGATAATCTAACATTAAAGATAAGAATAAATAATTTAAGATGAAACTAAACAGACAGATTATTTAATTTCAACTTAAAAAGCGAAGAAAATTTTAAGAAGCATGTCGAAACTTTTTGCGTGCTTAATTCATATCATCATTTTACTATCAAAAATAAAAAGTAATTAAGCGTCAGTCGCATTGAAAGTTTTCGCTTGAAGTGCTTATGATTTTAATTATGCGATCAGAATTTTTAACATAAGCGAACACATCAGTTCTCTTTTTTACAAAGTAAATGAACCTGTCTCAAGAATGAGTGCAAGGCTTTCAAAATTTAATAGCTTTATAATCGTTCTAAGTGTTATCAAAAAACTAAAAGAACGAAAATTAGCGAATTATATTCTCAAAAAAAGTCTCATTCAGAATCGAAAGCGAAATCGGGTTGGACATTGAGCAGTGAAATAAAATAAGTGAATGAACGAAAAAAGGTGCTGTGCAATAAAAACTATGGTTAAATAAAGTGAATTGAGGAGAAAGCGAGAGCAATTTCATTTAAAAGCAAGTAGAGAAAAATTGTACGAGCGAAAGTTTAGAGTGAAACTCACCTCTTCTGCACGTATTTCGATCGTAAAGCATCCAAATGCAATAAAGCAAAAGCAGCGCACAATAACGCGAATTATATAACCAATAAGTAAGCAAACAGCATAGCGACAGTTCAGTGCACATAAAAATAACTGCTAATGTCTGCAAACGTCGCTTAAGCGGAGTATTGAGAGGAGCAAACTTAATTCCTAAAAAGGTGCTCATCGTTGCTCGCACAGCCACACAATAACTAGCGAAACAGATTTTCAATCAAAAAAAATCGCTCGCTTATTCACGCACCAAAAGTAAAAGGAAAATAACCAAAAAACAATGTTACGGTTGAGAGAGTAGTCGTTTTGAAGGAAAAAGGGCAACGTAAAATAGCAAAATCCTTAAAACTTGAATATCGAGGAAAATAATTGTCGCATATTCACTCTTTTTAGGTCCACGCTTTTACTCAATTGCTTGTTTGAAAAAAGCGCTTTTTTTAAATTTTCCTCTAATCAACTCAAAATTGATTTAAACTTTTGTAGTTTCGTTTAGTTTTCGTATTTTTGAAATTAAGCGCAATGTTTTTTGACCGATTTCTCCACTTTCTCATTTTTGTGAGTGAGAAAAAGTGATTTAAACGCTGTCAATATAAGAGAGACAAACACAAAATTCAACAAGCTTTTCATTAGTTTTTGTATGCGATATATTTAAAGTAACTAGATTTGAACACTTGTGATCAAATTAATATGAAAGTGAATATTAAAGTTTTAAATGGGAAAAAAGCATATTAATATGGTCGCGAGTGTACAGTAGATGCTTTCACTTGTTAGATGCTTAAAATTTACTAATATACAATAATTAATTGTATTTAAGCAAGATTACTTAATTAAATTCATTTGATACACTTGATTTTTCTTATGCGTTTCTTTATTTTTAATCAATCGATTGAAATATTTCATCATAACTTTACTGACAATATGTCAATAAGCCGAACCATCTGTGAAACTGCAGCTTGTTTGAGATGTGAGTTGGATAATGAAAAATTTATACGTTTGCTAAAAAAAGCGAAATAAAATTAACGAAACTAAGTTTACCTTTTGATTTTGTTTTATTTGTTTTTTGAGTCGATAGTGCAAATAGGGAGAGAGTGAGAGAGCAACAGCATGTGTATTTATAACGCTGCACATAGAAAGCGAGCGAAGATTGATATGCGTTCGTTCAAAACTCACCAAATGAATGAATAGAGTTTTGTTTGATTTTAGTTCAAAAATCAATTTTTAAAACAAACTTTTTACTTGAAAACAGCTTAAAAGGATTTGACACGGTTGTCCAAGAGCTGGGCTCCGACGCAAACAAGTTTGTGTCGGAGTGTTTACATACATACTTGCAATAAGTGTCTTGTCGTAAACTTTTTACGTATTTGGCAATATAAATAAATTTGCTTCGTTAACAATTTAGAAAGAGTGCGTCAAATAGATTGAAAAAATTGTCAACATTTATAATTTAAGAGTGTAAGAAAGTTGCGTCGAAAGAGCAAAAAGCAAAAAAGCAGTTATGACTGTGTGAAAAAGAAGTTGAAAAAGAAGACTGTGCGATCGGCAGTGGTGTGTATGTATTCATTTGCGAAATATGTGCGAAAAAAAATTGATGCAGCATTTCACTTTTGCCGCAATCGTTTTGAACGCTTTCTCGACGCTTTGAAAACAAACGCCGCAATCGATATTATCGGCAGTCGATACTATCGACCATCGATACATCGTTTCGATTGCATCAATCGATATTTGAATTTTTCGTTTACGTTACAAACTGTGAAACGAATTCAGGCGTTAGCTGCGTTCGAACCACTATTTTGCGACTGTTTTCAATTGTAAAACTCGAGCATTTCGCTGCTCGCGAAACGTTCCTCGCGTTGAGAACTCGAGAAAATGGCCGAAAAAGAAGAGGAGATTGATTTCACAAAGCTTTCGATCGAAGAACGAATTCAACACAAGGTATGCAACGGTTACTCTCTTTTCGCTCGTTTCGCATATTTCGTTTTGTTTTACTTCTTTCTTTTATGTTCTTTTCGCTTAATTCGCTCAAAAAAGACGATCGCCGGAAAACGTCGATTGTCTCCACATTTTATTTTTGTACTCGCCTTTTTTTGCAAAATAACTGAGCGATGACTCGTCGCTTAAATTATGCTCGAATATACAGTGTGCTTTGTAATTGTTTAGAATTGGAAAGCACGAGTGAGTGGTTACGAAGCGTTACTTAATGTATTCAACGCTGAAGTCGACGAGAAGAGCACGGAGTTCAGCAAATATCTGCCGATACTTAAGAAAGCACCTTTCGACACCAATGTAACTGCCCAAGAAAAAGGTTTGGCCGTCATTTACTCATTGGTAGAAAACGCTCATCCCTCAATCAGTGGTAAAATTGCGAGTGATGTGATCAATGGTTGTCTGGTCAAAGGTCAGCTTTCGCGATCCAAAACCAAAGAGCTCGTTTGTGATATCGTATTGATGTATATTGAAGTTGAAAAATGCGACATTGTCGCCGAAGAAATGCTCAAAACATTGGAAAACAAGACTCCAAAAGTTGTCGCTGGAACTATCGCTTTATTCAGAGAAGCTGTGAAACAGTTTGGTCCTAAATGGTTTAAAATAGGTCCTCTTTTAAAAGCAATTCCCTCGTTGTTCGAAAATAAAGACAAAAATATACGAGAAGAAGCAAAACAATTGACTATTGAAATTTATCGTTGGTTGAAAGATGGATTAAAACCACAATTACAGAACTTAAAACCAGTCCAATTAACTGAGCTTGAAGGAGAATTCGCTAAAGTGAAAGATGAAAAACCTGCTCCTACTCGTTACCTTCGTTCACAACAAGCAAGAGTCACGGAAACTGTCGCTGAAGTGGAAGGAGGTGACAGTGTGGATGCACCACAACAAACAGAAGAAATCGATCCTTATGAATTGCTAGAACCAGTAGAGATTCTTTCGAAATTACCAGGGAATTTTTTCGAGCAAACAGAAGAAAAGAAGTGGCAAGACAGAAAAGCCGCTTTAGAGTCATTACAGCAATTGATGGCCACCGCCCCGAAATTAGTTCCAGGTGACTATGGAGATATTGTGAAAACATTGAAAAAAATGGTCGGAAAAGATACAAATGTTGTCGTTGTTGCAATCGCTGCAAAATGTTTAGCAGAACTAGCATCCAAATTGCGTAAGAACTTTAGCCCTTTTGCGCACAGTTGTGTGGTTGTTATTTTAGAAAAATTTAAAGAAAAAAAGCAAAGCGTTGTGTCTCCTTTGCGAGAAGCTATTGATGCTATAATGCAACCGCTATCAATTGAAACAATTCAAGATGATCTTGTTGCTGCTTTGGACAACAAAAACCCGCAAATAAAGTCGGAAACGGCTCAATTTATCACAAGATACACTGCTTCTTCTAATCCCAGCTATATTAGTAACAAGAAAGTATTAAAGGCTTTGATCACTGCTTTGGTTAAAACTTTGAACGACATGGATGGTGGTGTTCGTGATGCTTCTGCAGAAGCAATTGGCACCATAATGAAAGTAGTAAGCGAGAAAATGTTGACGCCATTACTGCAAGAAGTCGATTCAATAAAAATGGCTAAAGTGAAAGAATATTGCGAAAAAGCCCAAGTTAAATATGTAGCTCCCGTAAAACCAGCTCCGCTTCCATCAAAACCAAAAAGCATTCGTGGAGGACAGCCTCCACCTAAACAATTATCTGCGAGTCAATTGTCGCTCAATAAACATCCATCTAATGAAGATTTAACGAAAGATGAGAAACCAATAGCGAAGAAAGCGACCAAACCTACAAAGGCTGCCACCAAAGCTGAAAATAAATCTGGTGGAATGCGAAAAGGATCTGCAACGATCAGTGCTCCTTCGAATTTAACTTCACTGAAGTCTAAAACAAAGGTTGTTCCCGCCCAGCCAACAAAATCGGAAACGAAAAGTAGTGAAATGAACACAAATGCTCCAATAATCAGTGTAAATAATTTGAAGGAGCAAAGATTAAGCGATGAAAAAGCTTTGCGTGTTTTGAAATGGAATTTCACATCCCCGAAAGAAGAGTTTTACATTCAGCTCAAAGAGCAAATGCAGGCAGCAAATTGGAACGATAATTTAATTAATAATTGCTTTCGGAATGATTTTAAGTGTCATTTAAAAGCAATCGAATCTTTGAATGAGTTCTTAAACCAAGGAAATCAAGAAGCAACTATTTGCAATTCAGATTTAATATTGAAGTGGTTTGCTTTAAGATTCTTTGACACAAATCCAAGCGTTATTCTTAAAGCATTCGATTACATAATTTTGCTGTTCAAAGCGTACAAAAACAACTCTCAGCAATTGCCTGAATCTGAAGCACAAAGTTTTATACCATATCTTATTCAGAAGACGGGTGATCCAAAAAATGTCTTCCGACAAAAGGTTCATGACATACTTGAAGAATTGAAAAATATATATCCACCAAATAAATTATTTATATTTGTCATGCAAGGATTAGCTTCAAAAAATGCCCGGCAACGCGCTACTTGTCTCGATGAACTTGGATTCCTTATATCTTCATATGGAATGTCGATTTGCCAACCTTCTCCTTCTGTAGCTGTTAAAGAAATCGGTAAACAAATTGGTGACAAAGATAGTGCAGTACGAAACTCTGCTTTAAATTGCATCGTTCAAGTCTATTATATCGAAGGAGAAAAAGTTTTCAAATTGATTGGAAATTTGTCCGATAAAGATATGGGAATGTTAGAAGAGCGAATTAAGCGAGCAGGTAAAAATAAACCCCCTCCTCCAAAGCCTGTGCCATCAGCAACAACACCGCCGAAAGAAGTGGCTTCCACAAAAGTTGAGCCTAAAAAACGGACTCCATCTCCAGAGATCGATGACTGCGAGGAAGATCCCGCTTCAAACAATAATAATCAAAATTGTTTTGAAAAAGAAGTCTCTTCCACCGAAAAATCAAAACAAAGTCCTCGAACACCATCAATGGAAGATATTAATTTGGTCGCTACTCGAAGACCATTGACCGGTAAAGGAACTTTTACACGGCAAAGACCTAAGTCTACAGCTATTTTAACATCAGATGGACAAGATTTCGAGCAGTCATTCAAAAGGGAAAAGTACATCGAGTCTCCAACTTTTGCAACATCATACCTTAGAACTTCACCTCTTAGACGAGACCGTGATACAGCTGAAGAATTATTAAATATGCCTGATGTCCAGCTTCCGCGACGAAAATGTTTATCATCTTCTTCTCTGCCTGGAATTGAAAACGAAAGAGCTGATCGTGCTGTAAATTCCGTAATGGCTCAGTTAACATCTCACGAAATTCACGTTGTTATTGAAGCTCTGGTTCAAATTCGTGAAGTCATTCAAAGACCAGATCGAGCGGAAGAATTCTTGTCCTCGAAGATTGATCAATTACTTATTCTTTGTAACATTCAATACCGACTAATTCTCCAAAAACACATGGAAGATGAAACGATTCCCAAAGCAAAGGTCATTGACTTATACAAAGTTGTCACAAGCGTTATTGACAGTATATTCAAAAATAAGTCATTAGGAAAGAAAGCGAGTCGTGATGTTCTCAAAGATCTGATCACGATAATAATCAGCATTCTGCTTGATCAAAGAGTGACCGAATTATCGGAAGGTCCTAATATAATCCGAACGGTGAATATGTTAGCGACTTGTATAATTACATCGTCAGATTCGACCAATATGTTGAGTGCTTTAATTAAACTTTTGCACGAATGTATTGCCGGAAGTGGAAATTATACTTCTAAATTCAATGAAATGGTTATGAAATGTATTTGGAAAATGACACGACTAATCGATAGTTTTATGAACGAACTGAATATCGATCGCATTTTATATGATGTGCATGTCTTTTTCGAAGCTTTTCCTCCCGACTTTTGGAAAGTCAATCATAGATCGGATACACCGCTAAGAACTATTAAAACAGTTGTTTTTATTTTGGTGAAAAATAAGAAAGAGGCCATTTTCAATAATCTTACTATGATTTCACATATTGAGCGAACCGAAATCTACTCTTACATACAAAGGGCATTGAAACAAGTGACGAAAGAAGTTGAAACCGAAGTTTCTCAGCCGAAATCTACTGAAACATCTCCAGTTTCGAAGCTAACAAAACATGAGCATCAATATTTATCAAAAATTATTCAAAAACTGGGAACACCCAACACTCAGGAAGGCCTTTTCGAATTATACGAATTTTGTGAATCACATCCATCTTTTCAATTGGAATCATATTTGCAACGATCGACGTCTGAATTTTTCTATAGTTTTGTGATTAATGGATTGGAACAGATTCGAGCGGACAGAGAAAAACTGCGACAAGCAAACGCATTAAAAATCAATAATGTTAATCAGCTTACTTTAACCGCATTAGATAATTCTCTTACTCCAAGATTACCATCGCGAAGAGCACCACCAAATGTATCACCAAATTTCCTTCAAAATTTGACAACCGATTACGACTCACGAAACGAAGTGAATATTCCTGACTTTCCATCGCCCGATAAGATGACGGTAGATCATGTAAAAGATTGGTACGTCGCTGGAATGACTTTGGCTGGTGTAGATAGAAACACCATTGATGGTAGAATTGAAAAATTGTTAAACCCGCAAAACGATTATGGTTACACCGGTGATCCTGATAAAGATTTGCAGACAGCAACTGTAATGGCTAATAATTTTATAGAGGAGATGAGAAAATTCAAAGAATTTTTGCGGAAATAAACACCCAAAGATCGATTAGAAAACTTTTTTTAGAATTTAAATATTTGAAAGATAACCGCAATATTTAGCGAGCATTTTGCAATTTTTGATTTATTTAACCTTTGTAACCGAAAATCGTATGCATTTAGACTCTATTCATATAAACAAATGATCGTTTATTGTATTTCAATATCATCTTACGCTGGACCTTTTGAATCAACTTTTCGCGAATCGTTAGTATTGTACAGTCAATCGAATTTGTTAAAAATATGAAATTACAATATTCAACCGGCGATTAAAAGTTGATCGTTATCGAATTCATTCGCTTTAAATTTTATTTCATTTATACTGTTTAGAATCAAGAATCCATTAATATTCACAGTACTCAAACTTGAATCTCTAATTAATGGTTTTGAATAAGGTAATATCATAATCAAAAATGCTTCTCACAAAAAGGCAGTATTACAGTTGGTTGATAAACGAAATCACGAAATCGTTTCATAGTGGGATTTAAAAGGCTTACTCTCATTGCTCAAAATGCAAATTAAGATTTCGGTGAAACTAAAAAGTGGCACTCGTTTCAAACTTTTACTCTTCGCCTTCAGCTTTTTTCTCCTCTTTCTTCTCTTCAGCCACTTGTCGCGGCACTGCCTTCAACGCTCCTCTGTAATCCATTTTAGACACTTTCATCGTGAACAATCGTATCTTTTCCATTCTATGTGGAAGTAAATATCGTCGTGAGTTGTACACTTTTCGATAGGAAGTAAAGTCTTTCAGAAATAGAAAAAGAAAAGGAAAACGTTGCTTGCAGGCAAAAAAAAGGTCGTTTTGGGTCAAATATGGGGCAGAGCAGGTAGAGAAGTTCTACTTTTCAGTGTTCGACTGTCCTCAAAGTTAAAAAGTTTATCGATATTTAAGAATTTTTGTTTAAACGAAGCATTAAAATTAAAAAAATTGTAATTCTTTCGCGGTGAGCGTCTAGAACAATACTTACTGTTGAGCAGTTTTCGAAACTTTCTTCAACGTTGGAATCATGAATCGACCGCTTTTTTCGTTTACTTTTTGGCTCAATTCTCTCAGCTTCGAAAGAAAGTTTTCGATGGTTACTTTTCAAACTCTTTTCACTTTCATCGCTTCAATGTAATTCACTCAATCGCATTCATTATCATATTTCCTTCTCTTATTCACACAAACTCTGACAGTTTTCAATCACTTTTTTGTTGCTAGATTCGTGTCACATCTTATTTTTCTTAATTTTTTTCGTGTGATTTTTTAACATGCCTTTCACTTACTAATTTCCATGCTTCAAAATTAGTGCAAAACTGTAAATAAACTATATTAACTATAAAATGCTAATTTAATATCAACTGCCTGATTAACATTTACGCTTTAGACAAACGACTATCTGGTTAATGAAAGCGCATTGAAAATTTCGTGATAGCTAAACTAGATGCCTGAAGCAATGTGATTAAAACAGAATTTTCTTCAATAAAAAAATCTTTTCAGTTCTGAAAAGGCGATAGAAATCGTTGAATTTTCATTTTGACTTTGGAAAAAAATTTTTTATATTTTAAAAAAATGCCAATTTTAACTTGAATTTAGGTTGGATTCAACAATGTTCATTTAACTTCTTATTTATTATTTTATCATTGAAATTTTTGTTTCTCTTTTTCTCTTTATCTCGCTCTCTTCACGTGATACTTACCTCGATTTCCTTTTTACTTGTTACATACTCCAAATCGTATTTTTCGCCTTCTAACGCATAAACGCGATCGTAATACGCTTTAATAATTTTAATGAGTTCAGCTGCAATTTAAACAACGTTTTGTTAATAAAAAGTTTAATTTTAAAAATTGAAAATTTCAAACGAGATCAATTGACAATGAATTTAAGTTGCTTTGAAAAAGCGGCTCGTTCAATTGCTTTTTCTTTTCTGCTTTTGAATTACCTTAAATAATTTTCGAATAATAATAAAAATAAAATTTATTTTCAAACTCATAAATTAACTTGTAATTCAATGCGTGTGCTTGAGATTGCGAAATTTTCGCTCACAACGGAAAAATTTAACTAATCGAAGCTTCGAATTTTTAAAAATTTTTTAATTTTCGATCGATCGCTTGCTCGCGAAAAGGCGCTTTGCTAATCTTCTAAAAATTGCCAGCGTCAGCTAAAGCAACTCAGATTACTTTGAAAATGCCATTGCTAAAAAGTTTTAATCAAATTGAATATAAGCTGAATTCAAGTGTGAAATAAATTTAGAACACTCGTTTGAAATATTTCGAAAAATTTAGCGAATAAAGAATGCAAAATAATTTCTCAAGAAATGCTCGTGTCGACGGCTGAAAATAAAGAAGAGCCAACTTTTTATCTAATGCTTCGCACAAAAAACTATTTTAAGCAGTTTAATAATTAAGGAAGCAAGCGAAATGCGTGCATACATTGTGCCTATTGTGTGGGCAAAAGTAAAAGGCACGAACTGCTTTGAAGATAAGCGGATTACATTTGAAATGCGTAAATTGTTTAATGAAACATTAGTTTTTGGCAGTAACCACCATTTCGATTTATTTTTTGTTTTCACTTTTCGCAAAGCTTTCGAAGTGATCGACAAAGAATGGGCAAGTTTCGAGTGAATTAAGGCACATGAGTGAAATAGCACACAATACCTTCGTTAGCATTTTCGATATCTTTGGGTCGTCCGGCTCTTTCAGCGATAATGCGTCTTCGTTCCTCCGCTTTTCTTTCTTGTTCCCGTTTAATTTCTTCGGCGGCTTTCTTTCGCAATAGAGTCTGATAGAAATGCGAATTTAACAGTTTTACGAATCGCAAAAGTAATTCATAACAACCCTCAATTTCTTTTTTCTCGCTGGGGTCATAAATCCTTTCTTCTTCTTCGACGCGGCCGCCTGCTCGAGCCTCGCTCTGACCTCCGCCTTGCGTTTAGCTTTCTCATCGATGCTTTGATCCGCCTTCGAAATGAATTAAGTTAATATTTGTAGAGCGAATTCACTTCGATTTCAATTCATCTTTTCATTTCCGCAGTCTTACGGTGAATTAGTTTAAATAGGTTTGAAAGAATGCAAACGCGGTTTAATTGGGCGTTTGATTAGCTTTAAATTTTCAACAATTGCACAAATTAGTAACGAGCGATTAAAGTTCAGGCAACTGCGTATCGGTTAATTGCGATTACATACCATTGTCAATCAAAGTCAGATTATTTGTAAAGCACTTGAAAAAGTGTCGAAAAGTAAAACTAAACGCGTGAAAACGATCACAAAAGTGAAAAGTGACTTGAAGACGAGTCGAGCGAAACCGAGTCTCAGTTTACAATTGAAAAGGTCAGATTAAAATACATCCCTTCGGTCTCATCCATTTGAAAGACGCTGAGACGAAGTCTAGCTTTTTGGCGCTTCCAACCTAATTCGTCTTCCAACTGAATTCTCTCGCTGTTGACGCTCATCAAACCGCATTTGCATCGCTCATCCTCTTCTCCAGTTCACTCATCCGTTCGCATCATCAGCCTCTTTTCAGTGCACATATATGTTAAATAAATACCTGCCATATTTAACCTTTAATATCATCGCGAAACGATAAAAAAAGACTTCTTGGCATCGAGCGTCATTAAGCGAAAAGATTTGAGCAGAGCGAATAGAATGCGTGTGTAATCTGTTCGCATCTTGCGTCTAAAATTAATTTTTTCTTTTTTTCACAAATAAGCTTTTGTCTCTTTAATTGATGTATAGTCGAAATGGATGGCTTTTTTGCTCATTTCGCTGTTTTTTTTCTCGAAAAACGCGAATTTAAAATATCGAGCGAAGTTGCTTTCGAGCGAAACCATTCGCCTGCTTTTTAAAATTAATTGTTTCCGAATTTAAAACTTCTACAAAAAATATTCTCATTGTCTTTTTTTGTCTACACACAGTTTTCTATTTCTTAAGCAAGAAGTAAGCCGAGATTAATGCTCATTACTTAATGTCATTGTTTTCAACTGAATATTTTTTTTATTTCGTATCACATTCGCTCTTTTCGCTCTCGCTCACTTCACTCGATTCTCATGAGTCGGAATTTACATTTTTACAGTTAGCCAAATTTAAAAATCTTAGTCCATTTGTAATTAAAACCAAATGTATAAAAAAAATATTTCATTGTGAATACGTTTTTCAGCGTTAAACAAACGACAGCCATCATTTTTAAGCTTCCATAGGTGATTTTAAAGTTGAAGAATTTTTTTAAAATTAAATTTCGTAGATTTAGATAATCAAACTCTATAAACGCGAGGCAAAATTAAACTAAACACAAAATCTTTACTTCGAATTTGATCATTTAAAATGGATTCCTTTCGTAAAACAAAAAAGCTTTTTACATCGAAAAGTTCTACGAGTTAAATTGTCTTCAAATTTCCTTCAGTCAATTTTTAAATCTCTAACAAAATTCATTGCATTTGATTTTGTTGATGGCGGAAATTCCTCTCTTCACTTTAATTGTGGAACATTATTTTTGTAAAGAAACTTTCACTTTTTTTGCATTTGAATAAAGAGCGTGAAAAAGAATAAAAATATTTAAAAATATCTTCTCAAAGCAGCTTCTTTAAAGAACAAACTTAATAAACGCGAATTTTCATCTCTGTTGATTGAAATAAAAGATGTTTTTGGGAAAGATAAAATATTTGTGAAATGGTTTTTTTTAACTCTGATCCTTTGAATGAATAATCGATTGATGGTAATATGTTAATTCCTCACTTCCTTTAATTATTTTCCGACAACAGCAGTTGTTTTCTATGTGTGAAAAAAAAGTTAAAAATTGGCATTCTTGGAGAGTACTTTAGACTTTTCTAATCAGTTGAAGCTCCTCTTACCAAAATAACTTTTTGACGATCTGATTCGTTTATATTTGGCTCTATAAAGATAAAGACCAAAAATGATATCACGTTATCTAAACAATGTTTCGTGTTATTTGAAATTGATTTGTTACTTAATCTAACTAGAAAAATGATTAATGAATAATTTTTTTCAATTTTTTTTCTGTGCTTCTTAATATTTTCAGTTTAATTCTTAAAATAAGAGAAATATTTGCATCGTTTTAGAGATTTATTTTTCCTCGTTTACTATCTATAACTAATCATTTGAATCATGAAATCAGCGGGCGGGTGCTTAATTATGAATACAACAGAATAATGATCAGAAGGAATATCAATGGTAACACTACTAAGATGATGATTCTTAAATGATTGAAAAACGAAGTATTTTATGAACTTTTGATATAACTTTTTTAAAAAAATCACAAAAAAGTTATCAATAACATAAAAAACGTTTTAATTATATATGAACTGTGATACTTCGTCATTCTTACTCAACATAAACCCCCTGCTGACTTTTAACATTTTTCTTTCATCTATTGAAAATTATTTTAACTATTGAGACAAATCAGTTCAAAACTAAGTGTCAATCTGATTGATATTTAATGTGTTATTGTCATTTCATTTATCGGTGGTTGTAGAAAATAAAGTTTTCTGATAATTTTTATTATGTAGAACATAAGGAATAATTTAAAAAATGCCTTTGTTCGCTTAAAAGTGTCTCTAGAAGGGGACTAAAAATTCGACAAAAGAAAAAAATTAAATGTGTCATTTGCACGATGTTCAAAATTTCTGGCTCAATGATTACGAAACTATTGGACTTTATGCTTTTTTATTTGGTCACGTTTTTTTCAAAATAGGTGATCATTCATTAAGCAAATAAGTCGATATTTTACTTTACGAAACTATTTCTACAGATAAATCGAGGGAAAGGCAATTTAAATACATTTAAATTTTAAATTTTGATTTTTCATCATTTCATTATAAACTTAAAACTTGTTTGCATTTTATCTAGAATCGAAAATAAAGTTTATCTATCTTGTTTGTAAAAAAACAACTTTAAATTAAAGTTTATCGAATTAAGTAGAATTTATTTTAAAAAATAGAAATTGTTACAAATAAAAATCTCTTTAACGAATCTTTTTTTCTTTATAATCAAAAAACTTTCACTAGAATACTTTTGGTTAATATAATTCACCTGTAGCTCTAAATTTACTTACTTTAACTAAACTTTTTAGAAGTTAAGATTGTTTCCGTATCGTAATTCGATACTTTCGATACCTGAGGACATGTCTGACACTTATTCGTCAGCTATAATTTCGATCGACTTTTTTGAAGCTTTTTTTTTCAAAACTTAACTACTTTTCTGAACAATTAAATGCGCATTTTTATGTGCGGAGAACCTTTCAATTTCGTTGAAAATATTGCCATTAAGGAAGGTTAAAGCAGATAATTAATATTTGACAAAGAGGCAATTTTTTGGTTTAAAATCAGTTTTTTTTAAATTTTTTATTTCGATTTTGGTTTCCGCATAAGTGACAGTTTAAATAACAAGATTAATTCTCGAAATATGATCATTTAATTTTCGAATTAAAAAATTTAATCGATCTTAAAATAAAATCAAATCAAAATATTTCAGATATAAATATAATTATTAATCGATCATACTATTCATTACGGAAATGAATTTAAGATTAAAAGCAATGCAAATCGTGCGAGTTTTTGTGTTTCGATTACATAAACCAGAAAATGTGCGCATTCGTTTGATTTGAATCATTCAAATCGACGATAAGAAAATATAATTCAAATAAAAATAAAATTAAATAAGATAGCGAATGAAAAAAACCGCATGAATTATAATGATTTAATGGCTGAAACAAATGAAACTGTGACATTGGAAGGACCACACCTATGCTTTGTTTGATAAAATTTTTGCGTTCAATTTCGATTTTATAGAAGAAAATGGTTCAGCTTTTAGTCCAATAAACGGCCACACAAATTGTGTTTCGCATACTTTTAAATTGCGTGGAATGCACAGTTTACGCTTTTAAGACTACTTCCGATCGAGTAACTCAACGCATTTAATTTAATTTAATTAATCAAACGTTCAATTTTATTGAAGCAATTCCTAAAAGTTCGATATGAGCGTTTTGGCAACCGATCGATGATTGAATTGAACAATGTAAAATGAAATGAATTCTAACTTAAACACATGAAAACTAATTATTTTTTCGCTGTGTTCCGATATCATAACTGAGCAACGCTGCATTTATAACCACCGGTCCAGTGTATTCTTCTTCTTGTGGTACGTTCTTGCTTGACGATTGCAGCAACGAGCCTGATTGTGGCTGCGAACTATATCCTCTATATTGTGGTTGTGGTTGTGGTTGTAGTTGTGGTTGTGGTTGAGATGCATAACGAGGAGGATAAGCGTTCTCGACTTGTGGTCTAGGACGAGGATTTATAGTTATTAGATTTACTCCTGGAAGTTGTGGAAAAGCAGATAAGTCAATTGGCTGTGCTGCAGACCTTGCTTTCGGAGCGGGCTCTTGATACTGTGGTGCATGTTGGTAGTGAGGCTGAGAGATTGGTCGGAAGTCGGGAATGTATTGAGAGGATGGCTGCGGCGAATAGGTCCTGGGAGCTTGTGGGAGCGTTTGAGCTGGCGGTATGTATTGGACTTGAGGTGGAGGAAGAGGTCTTGGTGCTGGCTGTGGTTGGGGTTGTGGTTGTGGTTGTGGTTGCGGTTGAGGGTAGTACTGCGGAGGCGGAGTGTATCTTGGCAAAGCCTGAGGAGGAGGCTGATGCTGAACTTGATGCGTGGGAAGACTAGGCGAAGCATGTCGCGGAGCTGCATTTGGTGCTGCAGCAGGTGCACCCTCCGAGCCTGGTGCTGGTGTATCACTGTCAACTCTGAATCCGTCTTTGCCCGCTGTATATTTTACAATACGTTGTTTTCCTTGTGCATCAAGATATCCATATGCTCCCATCACAGTTCCATCTGGTAATCTGACTTCTTCACGGAATGATTGTCCTTGTGGTCCTTTGCCGGTGTCATAACCAAACTAAAGCACATAAATCAAAATGAGTTTGCCACATAGTTTTTGATTTATCAAATCGAAAAGGTAGTCAAGCAATTAAAGTGAAAAGACGATTAAATCCAAAAGCCGAAATATTTCAATTACGCACCTTATAGTCACCCGCCAAATCCTGACCGATGTTAACATAATGTACCTGCGCGGGTGGATAAGGGCTGGGTGTTGTCGTAGTTTGTGAAGAAGGCCCGTATCCGAATCCTGGGTAAGGCTGATGTTGCGACGGTTGTTGGCTTTGAAACTGCTGGCATTCGACTAGCAACACGCCGAAAGCGGCAAAAACGATCTGAAATTGTACGTTCGAATTAAGTTGCGAAAAACTTGAGAACAATTTTCAAAGCAAACGTGAGATCACTTACGAATGTGAACATGTTTTGAGATTGATTAGCAATGATATAAAATAGAGGTGCGCTTAGTTTGCAAGAAGTGGTAGAAAAATCGAGCTCAAAAACTGTTTAAATACTCGGGGTCGAAGCCGGAGTCTCGTTGTGGTCACGACGGTCATCCTTTTAGAGGACATAAAACGCCTTTACAAACGTCGTCCAAACCGTTAATTTGCTAGCGAAAACTTTTTTCCATTTCACTCGCAATTCAAACGCTTCGCACTTTCCCTTAACCCAAATACTGCGTTTAATATAAATTCAGGCGTGGTTTTGCGAACACACTGTTTCGGTGAAAATGAAAATGCAAAACATAAAATGCAAAAAGCACGGCGTTACTTTTACTGACCTTCTTTCATTTTCGTGTTTTTTTCACTTCTTTTGAATTGTTTCTTTCTTCGCGAACTCGTAAACACAATTCGAGTGAAAACCAAGCGAGCTGGCTGGCTGGCTCTCGCTCTCTGTTTTGGGTCAAGTTTAAGCATAATGAAAATTTCTGTTTGTTATTTCATTTTCAAAAATTCTATTTTTAGTTTTTTCAATAATGTAACATTGAATTGTAACGTCGATCCGCTTCGTGAAACTTTCAGCGCCGATCAAAGCAGATTTCGATCCTTGAGAAAATACCATTGCGAATCTTGTTTGCCTCGCAGGGCCACTATCGAACCAATTTAATTAGCAGACAGGGCAACGGTTGAAAGGCTGCAGACTGATTTTTCACGCTCAACATTTTTTGCTGGTTATCATTTTCACACACTTCCGCAGCTCATTTGTAATTTTGTTTGTTTTTTTCCAATTTTTAATCCGCAGATTATAATTTGGCTACAAAAATGTGTTTTAATTTACTTTCTCGAAATTTAATCACAATTTTTGTGCTTTTTGATTAAGCGTTACGATTATTCGCTTCGCTTTTTCACCATATTCTTCGCTAGAATTTGTTTCGCATTCGCTTAATCTCTTCATTTAACTGTAAAAGTGTCAAAAATTATGAAATTTTCAATATTCAATCTCGAAAATGAGAATAAAATCGACTTTCTGAAAGAAGATTAGCATCATGTTCGAATCTAGTGATGAGGAAAAGTTTTTCTTTAGTTTAAAATGCAAAATTCTAATTTTAACATTCAAGCGCGGACATATTTTCGTTATGCATTAGCTTTTTCGCCCAATTGATAGTGGGTCAAAAGTCGTCCACTGTATAGCAACTGTCAAATGTTTCTGATGCTTGTCTACTAAAATTTCTCAAATTCACAAATTCAAGCATTGCTCATGTTAAAAGTTGCTCTTAGTATCCGACGGCTAATTTTCGATTTCGTTTCAAGTGATCGATCATATTTTGTTTCAAAACTTTCAAAATGAGTTCTCGTTTGGAAAGCAAAGAGAATAATAAAAAAAACTCGAAAATGTTTTTGATGAAAAAACGTTTTCTGCTTGTTCCTAAATATGTAATGAATGGTCCACAATTTCATTAAGATGCATATCTTGAAGAGTTGCGAATATTTCGCGCTGATTAAGTTACGAGGAATGCATAAAAAGGTAAACATTATTTCATCATTAGCATATCTTTGACGCAGTAATTTATTAAATTAATTTTCGTTTGAAATACATTTTTTGTTCTTCATTTTGTCAACGCGGCATTTAATTTTTGGCGAATAATAACGATTATTATGCTTAATTCGTGTGTTTAGTACTATTTTAAAGCCTTTTACACGAAACGCGCTTTCAATAGAGAAAAGGTCGAGAGTCAAACCCGGCAAAAAAATTGTTTCAACAAACAAACGTAAGCTCATATTTGTTATTCTTGTGATCATTAAGCAAGTAATGAGCGCTAGAGAAATGTTTGCAGCGACTAACGATGTGCTGTGCTTACAAAAGGAAGGTTTCTTGCGTAACAAAAAAACGAATGAAAGCAACAAAAATGCGTGCGGAAAACAAACTGCGAACGCATTATTCGAGAAAATTTATTTCGCTGCTCGAACAAGGAAATTAATGCGCTCGCTTTATACCTTTCGGTCTGAATTCAAATTTATCGTTTTGAAAAGGCATTTCACGTTTTGTTAAGAAAAGCATGCGAAAACTATCAATTAAACATCGCCTTATCGCTGCAAAATTCGTTCAACATAAAAACTATCGGAAGTTATTTTTGTGATTAAGTTTTCTTTATGAATTGCTTACAATTTTTCTAAACTCAAAAGTGCTGCGATAAACTCTAACTGACTACGTAACTGACTAACTGCTTACGTTCAAAAACTGCATACGTTGCAACTAATTATAAAAAACACTTTTACCGCTAATACAAACGTTTTAGCTCATCAAATTAATAATTTTTTGATAGAATTTTTTTGCCAAAAAAAAAGTTTTTAGAACACTTCGCACATTGCTAATATGTAAGCGATCAGATAAATTGTGTTTAGCTTGTCTATGATATTTATTAGCATTACAAACTTTTTAAGTTTTTTACGAAACTAAAAAATCTACGAAAATTTTTTATGATGATCAAATGAAACTCAAACGAATCGAATGTAAATTGAATTTGTTAAATATTATTCTGCTCATATTCTCAGAAGTTTTTTTACTTTTTAAATTAATTTAATAAATTTGGTTAAATATAAAAGAAAATTTGATTAATTAAACTTTAATCTCTTCATAAACTGTCTGCATAACTTTCTGTTATCTCACTCGTTTGAATTTGCTTATTAAAAAAAAATTATTCAAACAAGTTGCTTGCGTATGACCTAAAATGCAGATCCAATTTATTTTTCTGAAAATCTACTTCATTTGTTATCAAAAATTGATTATTTGTAAAATATTGGAAATGAGCTTTTGTTTTGAAATTAAAAAAATTTCTCTTAATTCTGTAATCACTTTCAATGAAATAAACTTTCATTTAATAGCGAAATCAAAATGAAAACTTTTCAAAAAGTTTTTAAATTCAAAACGCTTTTTATCTTCTATCGCATGATTCTTTCGTTATTATTTTTTCCTTATTTCAAAGAACAGAAATCGAGATTTAGAGTAATCCGAAGCTCTTCAAAAAATTCAAAAATTTTCCTCTCACTTTTCAAAACAAGTGCATTGTTTGATTTCAAAGAAAATAAACCGAATTTTAAACTGAAAACGAAACAAGTTGAGAAAAAAAGTTCACTGCTAAGCATAAAAATTAAAAATTTTTAACATTTTTTGAATCGATCATTCGCGATTTGAAAATGAATTTATACTCAAATTTATTTCAATATGATTTCAATTAGGAGCACTTCGAAAAAAAACTAAATTCGAGTATAAAAATGAAACAGGAAAAGAAAAAAATTCACTTTTTTCAAATGCGGAAAAAATTCATCGTCTCGATTCATTTTTGTATGGGAAAAAAGCGATTTAATTGCGAGACAAATAAATGATTTGCATTAATCACTGCTGGAAAGTAAAACGAAGCAAAACTGTCGGTTCTTTCCGATAACGATAACAAAATGCTGTTGAAGATCCGAAGTTTTAAACTCAGTGACAAACGAACCACCTTTACTTTCATAATAATTAAGAAAATGTTTCTGCATTACGCAATAGCATTAAATTTATTCCATAATCAGTTTCAAGCGCTTGTTTAGAAAATATCCAAAAATAAGCATTCATATCAAAGTTAAATTTTAATTCGCTTGCGTTTCAACAATATTCATGAGCACACTTGAATAGCGAGAAAGTGAAATTGTGTCAATATCGTCCATGTCATTTTATCCTTCCTTTTCGCGTTCAAATCATTATCAGTTTTGAAAATACGTTGAAAGAAAACTGTTATAACTCGTTGCATTCAATTCTTTGGCTAACTTGTAAGTTCAGAACATGTATTCGTGCTTCGAAGTGCAAACAACAACAATAACGACGATAAATAACAACGAACACGATTCAAAGCTAAAAAAGCTGAAGTTGTTTAAAGGCTGTCCGCATTTGTAATGTCCAATAGAATAAATTTGCAAAAGCGAAAGCAAAAGTAGTTCAATCGTCACCCGCCCGTCCATCGATAGACGCCTCGCGAAATTATGTTTTCGTTTTTTTTACGCTGATTATTGGTTAATTCCTCTGAGTTGTTCGAGTTTTTCTCTTGCTCTGCTTAAATTTCTTAAAACTTATAAAGGAGGGTGGAGAACTCGAGGCATTCTTGTCGCCAATTTTTTGACCATGTGTTGAGCGAGATATAAAGAAGAAACGCTGCAACACTTGAGCTCACAAACGCAGTGTGAATTCTTCACTTAACTATCGGAAAAGTTTCAAATATGATTTCGTTTCTCGTAAGAAAGTGATTTTTCTCGTGCTCTAAATAATTCATGCACTCCGATTAGGTTGCTTCAGTTCTTCTTTGTTCCCAACTTAGCTATGGTCAAGATCTCTATAGTTCAGGAATATATAATCAGCATCCAGGCTTGAAGATCCAGCAAAATTTACAAGGAGTGCAGTATTCGTACGATACGAACCATCAAATTCCTCGACCAGCTCCACAGTCTCCATTAAGTCATCAACCTCAGTCATTTTCACCGCAAACGCTATCGGCTCAGGCATTGCAATCTCCTGTAAGTGCCTCACTTCCCTCTCATCAAAGCTTCTCACCAAGTACTGCAAGTTATAATCCTCAAGTAATTATTCATTAGAAACACTTTTCACTGCAAACACCTTTTCAATCAACTTTTTATTACAGTACAGCGGAGCTCATAGCTCTCCTGGATTTCCATCATCATTCGGATCTTCAAATTATCAACCAGCGCCGATAACCGGTGGTAGTCGACAAACATATCAACCAGGACCACCGCCAATAACTGCTTCTCATTACAATCCAGTTCAGTCCGCAGCTAAGCCAGCTGCAGAGCCTTTCATTGATCCTCAAATGGCTCTTCAATTCCACTCGGCTGGATTAGAAGCGCATACAAAGCAAGTACAAGCTCATATGGCATTAGTGAACGACTTCATTAAGCAACATGGTTTAACTCAAGCTGTTGCAGCGCAACAACAGCAGCAGTACGCTCCGCAAGCTCAACAATATGCTCCTCAGTATCAGTACTCAGCGCCTCAAACAGCTGCTTACAAAAGCGGTTAGAGCTCGAGTTTATGTACTTAATTAAAAGAATTTTCGAATTTGTTATTTTTCACATTATTTTCAACAACTAATTTCATTCGAGCTGCTTTAGCGATTAAAACAATTTCATTTTCCACTGATGTAAAATGTTTTTTTACTATTCGCATTAAGACAAAGCCAAATGTAAAATAAACGAATTTGAATCAAAAGTAAGAATTTCGATCATTCAATTTTAAATCTTACGCAAAAAAGTTGAAAATAAAAGCGATTAACAATGAAACAATTTTTTTAAAAATCTGATTAATACAGTAGACGGAAAAAATTTCAGATGTAAACTCATTTTTAAATTTAATTTTCGCACTTACTTTGATTAATATTTCGAAGCTTATTTCAAAAAGAATTTTTGGATAACAATTTTGAGCCTCTTTTTTGTTGATTTCCATAAGCCGGCATGTTTTTCTTACTCGAGTCGATCGCCGGCTTATTTCGAGTAGCACGGTATGCCGCATAATGAACGGAATACGGTGATTTAAAATTATTTTTGTGCAAGTGCAAGTTTTACGCAACTTTTTCTGCCCTCTTTTGAATGCAAAACTTTTGATGTTTCATCGATGTTTGGTTACAGCAGATGGCGAAGCTGAATCTGTTTGGGGGAAAAAAACTTTTAATCGCTTTTATGAATTTATTCATAAACTAAAGTGACTTACTTGATTAACTGTTGTTTTCTTTTCGTTTTCTTTATTTTAATGTTGACACACTCGAGTGATATGGTAAAATCTTTATTGAAAACAATCATTCAACAAAAATCAAAAACATTTTTCAACTTTTTTTTTGGTTTCAAACTACAACAAATTGATTCACATTAAATTTATTTTGTTATAACAATGATTAGATTTTCAACACAATGTTTGCGAACACTTTCTCAAAACATTTTTGAGGAAAAAAAAGTGTTTCGTTTTATTTTTTCACTTGTTTTACTTTCTTTCTTTTCACATCAATGAGATTATACAAAGTAAGTCGGAAGTTAGTCGGTGATTTACAATTGTATGAAATAAAAAGCATATCGAGTAATGAAAACGGACTAACATTTAATCTCGAGATTCATCGATTTAAATCTCGAATAATTTGATAGAGATGTTTATTTCATGAGCACTTTTCTGTAATATTCTCGAAATAAAAGAACTTTCTAAGCTTAATAAGTGTGACACATAATTTTTCCCATCGAATCAACTATCACAGAATTCTTTATTTTCGGTTTTTTCTCCTCAATTATTTTTGTCTTTATATCTCAAATTAAAAATTAAAAACAACATTTAAATTCTCTCATTGATTCACATTGAAAACATTCAATTTACTTTGTAACATTTTTGTTTTTAGCATTTTTTTACCTTTCAAATGAATTGACGTTTATAAAAAAAAAGTGGCGACAAACGAATATTTCTAATTTTGCTCTAAAATTATTCTATCGAGATGAGAAAAGTTGGTCTCCTTTTGATGCTTTTAAAAACATCTAAAATTAAATGAAAAACGATCGCTTTTCGAATCTCAAATTTGATTGATAAATAATATTAATATTGATAAATGATTGCGACAGAAGGCGGTGAAACGCTCACCAAATCTGCATTCTGTTTAGACGAGTTGGTTTTCGAGTCGTTCGTTTGAAGCAACTAGTTTTTCATTTGTATTTAATTTTTTACAATTTTTTCTTTTCTAGTTTCGAATTTGATATGAATTTTGTAAACCTAGAGGCAATTGGTTTTCGTTTGATTCGTCTGCTTATTTTATTGATTGTAAATTTTAATTTGTGTATATTCTGTTCAATTAAGTCACAAGCTACCCTCGTTATTCTCTTTTCATTTTTTCAAATGATTAATTTAAACTTTTTCCAATGTGAAAATGAGTAAAGATTTAAATAATCAACTGTTGCGTAAGGCTCACACTCTCGAATCGTTAAAGAATATTTTTAAGTTCTTAAGATTAAGATTGTCCCTGCATTCCATTGTCCTAACCGTTTTAGTTTTCGGATAAAGAGAGATTATTTGTGATATTTATAATTTGCATTGATATGTTAATGTTCGATTTTGGTCTCAAACAAACACGCTGATTGGCGCTGATTAATATTATGAATGAATTTGATTGATTCATTCGCAAATTGAAAAGGAACCACAGAGTATAAGAATTGTGGAGCACTCGTAATGCTTCAAATATAGAAGGAAAGCTCACGAATTTAAAACAAAGTTAATTTTGAGTGGACACTAATTCGTTTCTTCTACTGAAACTTTCCACAAAATTATTGCTAAAAGTGAATTATTGTTTGTATGTTAAATTGGAGTTTGTTTTTGAACAAATTTTCGCCCCTTTCAAAGAAAAAAATTTGTACTCGAATCAGTAAATTGTTTGTGCCTAAAGTTTTTCGAAAATGACACTACTTCAAAACTATGTTCATAAATATTTTTGTTTGATTCAGTATTCGCGATCCTCGACCGAACCGTGCATATAGCGATCGGTCGGAGCTGGCTGAGAGTATTCTGGCTTCGTCTCGTAGAAAGATGTTTGTTGCGCATCGGCTGTTGCACCATATTTTGCTTGCGGAAAATTGGCGAAACCTTTGCCTTGTAATTCGCCATTTGCTTGCGCTAATGATGGATTTCCTTGTTTTATTGATAGCTGACGATGAATCGATTGTTGTCGAATCTTCCAGGCGGGCACTTGATTCGGGTCTGGAGGTGGTTCTGCCCACGGCTGCAACTCGCCAGAAGCAAATAAAGCGTAGAAAATAACACCAGCAAAATGAATAAGACCCGCTAACGTAAAAACTCTTCCCCACTCTTGTCGTGTCTGCGAGACGAAGTAAAACGCTTTTAATGACTCGGAGGAATAAAATGCAAGAGGCTTACGCCTTTGTCTGTCATCAATTGAGTTACAAGTGGACATATCATTCCTGCTAGTGTTCCGCATCCATTAGATATTCCCATAAGTATACTAGCATATCGCGGAGCGATGTCTAAATGATTGACGTTGAATCCTACGTTAAAAAAAAAGAAAAACATTAAAATTCGTCATGCAATTTTTGTTTTTTTACCTGAAATTGCAAAACCACTAAAACCTACAGCAAGAATAAGCGATGTTATTGCCATTGTTTTACCAGAAGTGCTTCCAACAATTGTTAGAAACACAGCTTCCATTCCAAAGCCTAATGATTGAGTTTAGAAACATTCTCAGCGATAAAGCACTAAAATACCTCCGCAATTAAATATTTTCCTAACTTGTGTAGTTGTAAATCTTCCCGTTTTTCTAAAGTGATCCGCTAAATGACCACCGATCGGTACGATAATAGTCATACACAAATGTGGCAACGCACCAATAAACCCAGACTAGGGATCGAATGAAGACTTCGTAAGCAAAATCGAATTTAGATTTAACTTAAAATACGAGAAACAAAAGCAGAAATGAGAATAAAAACAGATTGTGAGTGAAGATTTGAAACAATTGATAAAAATTAAAACTGATTTTGAATTGCAGTCAATTTCAATTCATTTAATAAGAACAGTAATCGTAATTCAAAAAGTGATCGAATTTCGTTATTTTTTATTCACAAATTAAATTTTCAATATTCTTTATTATTGTGATTATGAACTTTGAAAAAACGAATTTAAAAAATTCAAATTCAACATTCAAAAAGATCGGAATTGATCAAAATGAAGTGATGTCATTCAAAGCAATGATGCGTATTCCTGTTTTGATTAAATACTAATCGCTATTCGTTTTAAAATACAATTAGAAAATTTCAAACAAAGGCATGCATTCATTTATGATCTAATCACAAAAAATGCGACCCTAACATATGAAATGAAGAATCATAATCTGTTTAATATGTAAATGATGTGAGATTTCGTATTTGAGTGCCCGACGCCAGTAGCTAGAAAAAGTAACAATCCATTCTTTCAAGAGAATGATTCTTAAACAACTAATTGTCTGAAAACTCACCACTATTGGCAACGGGGGGCTACCGTATTCGGGCAACTGAATCAAAAAAGAGATTTCATACCGTTAATCATACAGATTTTAATGAAATAACAATTAAGAGGTTGATTGCACATATTTTTTCTAATTGAGTATTTTAAAACGAATAGCGATGAGTTTTTAATCAATTCATATCATTGCTTTGAATGAACACCATTGATCAAGACATCATTTCATTTTGATCAATTTCGATCTTTTTGAATGTTGAATTTGAATTTAATAAAGAATATTGAAAATTTAATTTATTAATAAAAAAATAACGAAATTCGATCACTTTTTGAATTGCGATTATTGTTGCTATTAAATGAATGGACAAAAGTGTGAATAGTTTTGACAAATGTTAAATTGAAATTGACTGTAAGTCATTTTCAAAATGTGAAAATACATAAAAAGCTTAAGCAGATGAAGAGTCGATCAAATATTGCAAAATAGTCATAAGAAAAATAAAATTTAAAAGCGGTACGCACTTTTTCGACGTCATCCAAGAAAACATCGTTGAAGTATTTTGGCTGTGAAAGCAGCAATAAATAAAATGTCCAACTTCTACAGAAATTGGCCACAATAATTGCGTAAACAGGAAGAGATGTAAACATCGCATGCCATGGTGTTGTTTTAAACTGTAATAATTACATTGAATAAAAATTGAGAAACATAAAATGGCAGTTGTAACATCAAACTTTTTCTAATGAAGCTAAGATTAACGTTACACAATTATGAAAGAGTAATTAATGATTAATGAAAGTTACAAAAGCGCCCATCAGGATTTTGCATTGAAATTTCAAATGAGATTAAGCTTTCCGCTTCTCTTCTTTATTAAATATGAAACTTGATTCTATTCAAATGCTTTATGAAATCGTCGCTCCGTTCAATGTACATAAAATTTAATATCATCAGTATAATGCACGACTGCGGTTTCCCGCTTAGTGATGATTATAACAATGGAACAAATGTAAATGACATAATCATAAACGAATGAATATTTCAACAGGGAGAATAATCATATCGTATAATGCTCCGATGAATTATGTCGCATTTACTATACTTTGGCTTCTCTCGAAACGGCTTTCTTTTCCGAAAATATGCGACTAGAATATTCGTTTTAGAGTTGCGAATTCGTGAATTAAAGCGACGTTCAGAGCGAAAACAGCAATTTCATCCGTTCACAAGTGTGAATATAAACGAATGATTTTATGACTAAATTTGCAAACAAACACAATTTATTTCGAGGAGAAGCATGATCGCAAGCACAAAAATCTGTTTCAGAATGCATAGATGATGTCAATTTGTATGCTCTCTGTATCTCTTTGCGCTTGGGGAGAGCTATGGAATAATCTTTTTGTTTACTTTGCGACCCTCTCACACTGCATCACGAAAGACATCTTCGCTGCAAAGCTGGTCGGATGAGTCGACAGGGGTTAAAGTTAGTAATGTCCGCTTACTGTGAGTTGTGTTTGCGCTACGTTTCCTATGCTTTCTTCTATATAAATCAACTCTTCCTGACTTATCGTCGGGTGCTTTGCCGGTTTCTCAAAGCTGAGCCAAATCCAGAAAAAGTACCAAATTATGCCAAAGAAGCCTGAATTTAAAATCAGATATTAGATTCTGATAAAGTAAGCGTTGTTCGCAAGAGTGACTACTGTGAAAATTATTATAGTAGAGGCACATGTTAAATGTACATTAAAACGTGTGAATAAAAATGAGTAAAATATGAGTGTACATGAGTGACGTGAACACGTTTCAAGCGCATGCAATAAATAATTCATACCATAAACGTAGAAACATGCCTCCCATCCTAACGTATCGGTCAATACACCAGACAATGGCATGCCGAGCACTGCACCAGCGTATGAACCTGTAATTAAAGCAAATCTTATTTGAGTGAGGTTATATTCGTTTTTCATATCATTCGATAGAATGAAATAAAACGTAATTTAATTAAGATTCGTTGCTTTAATGCATTTTAAGTCAATTTTGATTCTACTCATTTACTCGTTGCTTGTATCCTTTAGTTTTTGCATCATAGGAGAAGCTTTTTTTAATTTTATATTTATTGTCGCGTTTGTGAATGAAAAGCACTCGAACAAAGGGTCTTTCGCTTGCAATGCGAGTGCTTTGAACACTAATCTACCACCGGGCCATTCACTCTCTTGTTGAGTGTATAAAGCTGACGCGACATTTTGTTTGTTGCTCTTGTCGTGAAAATTTAAATTTTCGCATTTTGTTAATTTCAATTAAAAATAATGGATTTCACTCAAATAACAAAGATTTGAAATGAAATGAAATCAAATCTAATATAATTACTCGATACTTTGTTAGATTAGCCGTTCTTTTTCATTTATTTAAATTATAAAATGTGATTATAATTGTGAAAAGGAAAATGAAGCGAATGACGTTTCGATAACCACAAATTTAGGAAAAAATTAAATTAGGTTCGATTTTGACATCAGGATGCAATGATATATTGCTTTCGGTGGATGCTTCGTGTGGCATGAATTAAAATGCAAATTTATTGCGTGAGGCAAGCATACGTAGCTGCAGAACGAAACGAATTACTATGACTTTAGTTGTCGCGTGCGATCAGAGAGCAGCAAAAGTTATAATTCTTTCACCCAACTATACCCAATTAAATTGCACGTCAAATATTTCGATCTGGATTTAGAAAATATGGTCTTATTAAATTGATTTTTTGAAATTTAACTGCTATTATTTACTTTAGGAAAGTCAAATTGATGTTATGGAATGAGGAAATTGAAGGTGCAAAGGCAATTGATATTCTCCATGAATAATTGAGGCAAGAGAAAATTGAAAATCATTTGAGGAGAAAAATGTTTTTAAAAATGCAACTATGAGCGAGTAAGAGGGAATTTCGAATAAATAAACATTTGAGGTCATTGTCAGAAACCGGAGGGCGAAAATTAAACACTATTACACTATGTATAGGTTCATTTCACATTTGACCGAATGTAAGACCATAGGTTTCCATAGAAATGTGAAAAGCATGTCAGAAGAATATGATCGTTACGGGAAGGAGTATTCCTTGTCGGAGCAAATAAACTACAGGCGGATGAAAAGCAGGGATGAGAGAAGGGATGAAACATACCACAGAAAGCAAGAGTTGCTAAGCGACTTCTTTCAATTGGTGGGGCCCAATGGCGCCATATTCCATGACAGGCAGGATACGTTACACCCTATATTTGAGACAACGATTAATCAATAATGCAGTTGCAGAATCTCTCGCAAAATGTTACAAGAGAATGGCTCGTGTGTGAGAGTAAATGCATAACTGTTGTGTTTGGTGTGTTTGCTTTGTGCACGGTTCACTAATGATTATTGTAACTCTGTCCGAGAATATACGCTAAAAAACGCATTTGGCGTAAACGTACAATGATCGCAATCATTGGGCGACTGTCGCAATATTGAGTTCGCAGCGCTCAATGGTGCATTTATTCAATGTGCGCTCGTTTCAGTGGAACGAGAAAAAGTCGACCGTTTCTGTGAAAACTAATGTTTTCTGCTTAGAAGTCATCACCATTCAATCGTATTTCCACTCAACGAGTGTGAATGGCGATTGCAATGCGAAAAAGATGCTGCAAATTGACTGCAAACTTTATCGTATTCTCACACTCTTTTCACAAACATATTCACTATTCAATTCATTTTTCAATTTTCTTTTTTTTAATTAAAATAAAAATAAGATTGATGCTAAACATATGAGCATTTCAAACAAGCAATGAAATCAGAATTCAAACGTTTAATTCTTTTTCGAAGCAAAAATTTCTATCTACACTTTCAAAATCCTCGATTTAATAATAAAATTTTTAGGATGCGCTAACGTTGTTTACCGTGAAGATTCAGTAATTTAACAAGACTTGTCTCCTTTTATTTTTGTTTTTCTGGAAAATATTGATTGTGAAAGCAGAATCAAAAAATGTTTAAGATCTTGAACTACGAATATATAAACTTGTGTAATTTGATTTAAGCTGCCCTGTACCAATGCACATACGACTTTTTTGATTTTAGCTTTTTAACGCGGTAAGAAGCGAATTTAATGAAAAGCGCTTCAAAATTTTCTTAATTTTCAATTTTTCGTTTATTCACAATGCCGTTTCTTATTACAAGAAAGCCATATAAAGACGTTAGGTAAATATATTTTCTGCAAATTTAAGCAAAAATTGCAGCTACAATTTTTACATTATCAGCTTGGACATATTAGAATCTAAAAATAAATTCATGCATTGAATTATTTGTATTAATGATATTGCTTTCTAATGGTCACACTTATAAGTTTATTGGATATAAATTACGTTTTTTTCATGCCTATGTCGATATTTTTCATAAGTAAATTTATTTGCAGATATTTTTAATTGAATAAACTAGGAAACTAACTTTTATCAAATTTTCAAACACTAATTGTTATTTATAATTGATGCAAAGTATGTAATGCTTAAAATGGTGGAAAATGGTAAAGAAATTAAAATTTCACGCCGAAAAACTTGCAGAAAATTTCACTTCTACAATAGAAATATATTTTATCTTTATAAGAACAAAGTGATATAAGTGATGCATAATGCTAGTTCTAGCAATTATCTCTTTTTGAGTATCCATAAGGAATGAAAAATTTTAATTTGATAGATGTAGCTGCTTTTCAAATTGAAAGGCAAATGTCATTTACTTCTCATTTATTATATAACTTTATAAACATTTACCAACTTTATTTTAAATCTGCAGATTCGTACAAATTAATTGGCAATTTATTCAATTTAAAATCTGATTTTTTTAAATTCATTTTGCTTGATAATAAACCTGAAGTTGTATTTAATAATTTGAACATGAAATACAGCTTTCGCCAAAATTTTTGTCTTTTTATCCATATAAAAGCGGTATAGAGCTGTAAGGATTATAATTTTAGTTTTCTTATTTAAAAATCAAAAACATTGTTCGCGAAAATCAAATATGAAAGGAAAGGTTTTTGTAAAATATGATTAGTTAACCAAAATAAAAATAAGCTTAAAAGCATTTTCAAAGATTAAAGTCAAATAAATGCTTACCTCTACAAGTCCTTGTAATATTCGAATAAACATCATACACGAAGCACTTAATTTGGCAGCTCCTGGAAGCAGTATATTGAGAAAGGCTGAGAATGCTATTGCAGTACCAAATACTCTGAAAAAAAATTAAACTTAATTTCAAAAAGAATTTTTGTTTTTAATTTGTTGTTACTCATAATATATTATGTTTGATGTTTGTTATTTTGTTATATGTAGAAAGAATTAGCTATCATAAAACAACTGCAAGAAATGTGAATTTCTTTTTTCAATGTTAACTTTTAGCGTAAATTAGTGAATAAAAATTGAATTAATTGTGAAAGTTATAAAATTTTAAGTGCCTGCTTTAAAAGAAGCTATTTAAGAATCGCAAAACTGAATGAAATTATCAAAAGTTATCATCTGAATTTATTTATTTGTATTTATTATAATGAAAAGCTTGAATTTTGCCTTCTAATATGTTGATTCTGAATTTCATATACAATAAATAATGCAATAAAGTCAGTAATTTTGTTGCTGATTTCAATTGAATTTAAATTTCAAGTTTTTTTACTAGGTAAGAGGTAGATTTCGACACTAGTTGATACAATGTTGCCTTATATTGGTTTCATTTAAAAATATATCTACTCTATCTATCTAATCGTATTTAAATGCTTAAATAGAGCTGGCAAGATACAATTTTTCTTATTACACAACCTTGTATTATACATGTATAATACAATTTGAATTTTTACGTACTAATTTTACCATCGTATTTTCTCAGCGCCACCTAGTGACAAATGAGTTTTGTCAAAATTTATTTTTAAAGTTTAAATAAAACAAATTTCAAACAAGAGTTAATTTTAATGATGATATTTTAATAATCAAAATGATTAAATTAAACATATTCAGCGGGAAAATATACCTTAAATCAGCAGAAAAATGATAAATGAGCTTAAATTTTTCATTTGTTCTATTGCTTCTCTCGAGAGATAATTTTCAAATCAATAAAGAGTCCATTCTAAGTTTACAAGTTAGAAATAGGTTTATACAATCGAATGTTAAAATTTGCTTGTTATCAAATTAAATATGAATCAAATTATAAATTTGATATGAATAAGAATCTTCAACTAGCGAAGAATCAAGCGCTAAAATCGACTAGAGCAATTTTCCTGCAATTTTTTTTTATCTTTGATCTTAAAATAGAAAATACACAAAAATACAGAATGATGCATGGATAATACATGTATTAAACAATGGCTCATTAAAATATTTGTATTTTTTCCAACACTATGCTTAAATATTGTAGAAACCTTAGTGAGAAGAATTTTCAATTAAAATCATTGTAATGAAATTTTGTTTCATTGATTTTTTGTTTCTCGGAGATAAAAGCGATAAATATAAATGCAAGTGGATTAAGAAAGATTTATCAAAACTGCAATCTAATTTTACCTATTCGCAGGGTACTTGGCGGCGAGAAAGCCTCCAGGGACCTGTGTTACAATGTAACCCCAAAAGAATGAGGAATCTACAAGACCAACAGTGCCCGGTGTCCAATCGAATTCAGCCTATGAATGAAACACGCAATATGTGAAAATTGTTATTTTTGTTTCGCGAATGTGATTGCGAATTGAGCGTGGAAAAAAGAATCAATAAATTTCAGCGAGACTTAATTAAGAGCATAACTTAGCAACAAAAAAACACTATGAAATTACGCTTTTTTGAACAATTACATGCTCTAGCCTTTCCTCTTTGTTACTCGGTCAATATGGTGTTTCGGCGCGCTTTCAATGCACACGCTACTATTTGTTGTGAGTTGGTTACTTTAATTCAGAGAAAATACATTATGATTGCGTAGCAACATGTACTACTGAGAAATAAACTTGAGTATACGATAAAACGATTCGATATACTCATGTTGAGTCAGGCACTGTTTAAGCTTATAGAATTTTATCACTGCTTTTATTTTTTAATAGAAAATATTTTTAATTTAAAACGTTTTAGAAATTTATCACATCGTAAGTATCGCATAAAATTTAATTTCGCAAAAACAATGAATTTTAAATTCGGTTTAGCAAAGAAAAGCTCGTTACTAATTCTTTGGAAGAGTGGCTTTGTTTCGAATGTAAAGCGAATTTAAAATGAATTAGTGTTTGCATTTAAAGAAGAAGAATCGATCAAAAATGTAATTGAATATATAATCGCAATGCTTTTAAATTTTCGGCAACGTTTGAGCTTACTTTAGAAAGGCAGATGAAAGTAGAAGAAAGCTTTGCTCGAAGCATCATTCTACTAAAGCATCGCATAAACTCATCAATAATGCAATGAAATAGCAAAAAGCTTCGAAACAACCTCGAAAGTTTTTCGAGTCGAGAAAACACGTTGACATGCATGAGACTGAGATCAATATATTTTTTCAGACCATTTCCAAAAAAGTGTCGCTTTGTTCTGTAATTCATATGCATAATATTCAATTCAATCGTGGTAATCATTGCTTTGTTCAACAAGCAATCGATGTCAGAAACGACGTTTATCATTAAACAACGAAGCGTCGAGTCAGAAGTAAGCGAACACAGAGAGCGTAGAGTGAATGCGAGCAGAGATCATTTCGCCATTCATCGCTCCTCACACATATTACTGCGACGAGGAGTCACAGTTTGCTACGCTACTATAGAATATAACCGTGGCTTCAACAGTCAAACCCCTCGCAGTCAGCGGCGTCGTTGCTTCTCATTGACAGTTTCGTGTTAAACGAAATGTAATTTACTCGAAGTAGAAAACGGGTCATTCTTTCATTTTCCTTTTCGCATTCGGTTATTGAGTTTTTAGGAAACGAGATATTCTCTTGATTCGCTTATATCAAACATAAGGCTACAGTCGTAACGTAAACGCGTGTCGAAAATTCTTGTTCCATGAATTTTAATGAGAAATGAATTGATCGCTTCTACGCACTCGGCAAGTGCTGCAACATCACGATGCTCATACTTGTTCGCACTTCTCTTTTACAATCATTTCGCTTTTTCCCCATTTCAGCGTTTGACTTAACATAAACGATCGCTTGAGCGTGTCTCACATGATATCCTTTAACTCACAAACTTGTAATCGCAAACTTTTTTCAACTATTTTTAATGAACATTCGTAATTTCGTTTTAATTGCAAATTAACATTCAATATCAGGCTTAGTAGGGACATATAATTCGACACGCTTTTAATCTAGCACAGAAATGAACTCCGTGGCGGTTGACAGCGGTTTAATTAACAAGTGAATGCATTGATCACTTTGCATTCCTTTTGGTTAAGCGACACGCGAAAATGCTTTCATCTATTGCCATTTCTCAAGCCACCAAATAGTCATTTCACTTGCAGTCAGTTTTAGTTGCGGCTTAATTAAATGTACCGCAATATCTTCTCAAGATTATCTCAATTTCGAGTCTTTGCTTAAAACAATTTTTTAAATAAGCCTAATACTCAAAAATTGTTACGAACTTACATCTTATTGTTTGCATATTGCTGACAATTGTGAGCATTGAATCAAGAGAATAAATTGCAATCTTTCAAGAAGTCCTGGTAAAGTTAAATGAAAAACGAGAAATATGGTAAACAGAAGATCCTCAAACTGATTAGTTGGTGCTTTCGCTAGTTTATTTGCGTTTCATCTTTCTAAAAGGCTTATTACAAACATAAGATTAACATTTAACAGATTAAAATCGTTAAAAGTTGTATCTTCGCCAATTTGTAATTGTGATTGCTTTAAAAAATTAAAACTAACATAAAGAAAAAATTCCCAAAGCCTTCTTTTAAGATTCTTAATGATTATCCATTTATTATGGTTTACATTGAATAGTTGAATTTCACGTCAAATTAATCTCACCTTTAAATTGCCTTAATATAATCAAAAATCTATGAAAGACTAGAAAACAGGCTGTTAAAAGGCCAGTAGAATATGAATATTATCCATAACAACAAGTAAAAATTCATTTGATTTTCATATTTGGTTTCATAAAAATCAAAAATTAAACTTAAAGACAATAATTTTAACTCAAAATTCTGTTTTACATTTAGAAATTCTCTTATTCTAATACTAAAAAAGAAAAGAAATGAAAAAATAAATGGTTTTTGATTAGCTGCAAAGTTTATCATTCAAGTAGTTGAAAAAAGCTATGAAAGGAATGACAAATACAATCGCCGGAATTTGGATTGTGATTTTTAATCGACTAGACGAGAGAAGAAGTGTAATAGAAATAATTTGACTCTAATTAAAAAGCGTGTGATCACTAAAGAGTTAATTAACCCAAAAATATTTTTTGTTATGGAGCTTTGAATCAACTAGAAATTTTTTTTTAAAGAAAATTTGGCTTATTTTATATCATTAAAGAATTGAAAAGAAATAGAGCAAGCCAATTAGAGAATGAAGTGAACAATGGGCATTGCATTGCTTCTTTTTTAGTGAATCTAGTAAAAGGCAAATAAAAAGCATTTCGTAGAATTTCTTTTCATAAATTATTTCGCTTTGTAAATCCTCTTTTTGTGCTTTTTTTTTATTGAGTTTGAAAAATATTATTCAAGCAATTTTGGATTTAAGATAACCGCTAAATGGTCAGTTATGTTAGGGAAAACGAAAATATATGTTCAGCTTTACTGTAAACACTGAACTCAACTGATTCTTGCGGCCACTTTTCAATGCTGCGTGCGACGATCGATTCAAATGAGTAGCTTTGAAATGAGCGATGATCAATCTGCATTATCTCAAATCAAAAATGGATAAAAAATTTATTGAGTAAAATTTTTCATTTTGCTTTATTTTCAATTTTGAAAGCGAAATGAAGTGCGATGCTTGTTTCGTACTTTTTCAAATGTGAAAATTTCAATTTAATTAATAAAATGCATTAAAAGAAAGTGAAAAGAAAATGTTTTATATGCGAAAAGTATAATAATTCTGAAACGTCGTATTGATTTTTTGTTCATTCTACGTGAAAAATGTTGTGTTTACACAATGTAAAAAATGTGAAAGCTTTTTAGACTCTATTTTTTACTTTTGCCGTTTGCGTTTTGAATGCAAAAAGTGTTGCACCGTTATGAAATGCTAACAATGTCATGATTGCTTTAACGCTTTTTCTTTTTAAAATGAATAGAAAATATGAAAAGGAGATGATTTTTTTGTTCGTTTTCTGTCTTTCTAAAAGCGAATATTTTCATTATTCAACCATATTTGCAAACAAAATAGTTTTGGTTTTATTAAAACTTTGAATTTAATCAGATTCTGCAATGAAATATAATTTGCACTTTTTCAGTTGAAATTCAATTTTGAGATTTTGTTCACTAAATCGGTTTCATTGTATTATAAATTGATGACATCTACAAATTTTCGAACAAGAACAAAGAAAGATTTTTGATTTTTTCAATTCAAAACTGTGCAAATTGACTAATTTTATAATGAAGTTCAGAGAGCGTATGTACGATACGCTCTAATATTTTCGTGTAAAATTTGTATATAAAGCTGCAGCATCATAAGCGCCAGTATTCTTTAGTTGTACTTGAATGTAATATGACATGTTATATGTAATAATCCAAAGTTCAAACACAACTCTCATTGGATTCAAAAAATGTTATTTGCATAAACTTCTGTCTTAATGAAAAGAGTAAAACTGAAGCATAATACTACTTGTTTTATCATATTTAAATATTTAAATATTATTTAAATTTATTTCATACATTACATTACTCTTTCATTAGAATACATTTAGAAAAGTTGCATATCATTTCATATGCATAAATTGAGAAGTGTTTGGAAGCTGAAAATGACTTACTAGAGTAACTCGTTTTAACTAACAAGGCACATTTTTAACTTGATAAATGACCGATTTTAACCAAATTTTGCCCACAAATTTTTTACGCATAGAAATGTATAATGAGTGAATTTTGACTGCTATATTCAAGTGTTCGCGAACTTTTTTAAGTCAAAGATTAGATCTTCATATATTAAATGTATTAAAATCAAATAAGCGAACACTCGATGGTGGTGTCGAGAAGCTTTTGATTCAGATCCAACTATGCCTATTTTATTTTGCTCTAAATTTTAATTTACCTTTTGATTTTGAAGTTGATTCTTTAGAAAGGCCTATTAAAGTTGAACAACTGTACATTATTTTATATGCCGTCCTCCTTAAACTTATTTCTGGGTGTTTTCAAAAGTTTTCGTTTAAAAATTTTCTCAACAAATCGGCGTGTTACAATCGCCTAAGCCCTTCACATTTTCAAAACCATATTTTCTAATTTTTTTAAAGTCAAAAATTGTTGTTTTGATCTCTTATTTGTATTTTAAAAAATAAATTCAAAAAGTGTTTGTCGTAATTAAATTAAAATTTACAGCAAAATAAAATGGACATCGTTGGGTTTGAACCAAAAGGCTTAGTGTTGAAAGCTCTTCTCGAAGCCACTATGCTACCGAGCGTTCGCTTATTTGATTTTAATAAATTTCATATACATGGAAAAATATATTTTATCTAATCGTTGACCTAAAATAGCTCATGACCGCTTGCGATACAGCCGCTAAAAATCACTTAATATAAATTTCTATGCATGAAAAATTTGTGGGCAAAACTTGGTTAAAATCGGTCATCGAGTTAAAAGTTTCCCTTGTAAGCACTTAAATATATTGCAGCTTCATCTTTCGGATATTTTACATCTTTTAACTTACAAATTGGCTGCCTAAATATTTTAAAATCTAAATTTTAATTGTTTTACGACTAATTAGGAAGACAGAAAATTTTAAGCATAGAAATTAGAGACAAAAACTACTTCGAATACGATTTCAATGAAGAAAGAATGTGATTCAAATATTTTTTTTATGGCATTTTAAGAAATTTAAAATTCATTAATAGAAAAGAATAAAAATAAAAAACATGAGCATGCAGTGACAATCTCGTTAGATTTGCAAGTTTCTATTACAAAAAAAAGTTATTTTTAAAAATATTTGATTTTATATAAGGAACAGACCACTTTTTTTGAATGAACTCTTAAGAAGAAATCTTTTTGAAGCAGAGTGAAATATTTATTAGAATCCATCTCGTAGTGTTCGTTAAGAATTTTGTAATATTCAATCAGATTTCCTCTAACATACTTTTTTCTAAAGTATATGATTCGCCTTCTATGATTAATTATTCAAAAATCAAAATCTCTTAATGTTAATTTTTTTTCTAACTGTTAACATTTATCATCTTCAACACTTTTTCAATACATTTTCTCATACTTTTATTAATTACGCTCTGTGTGGAAAATATGTTAAACTGGGTGAGGTTTCATTTCTGAAAAACTATTCGTACTTGTAATAGCGTGAATCTCGCTGCTTGAAAGTTTCAACGCTTTTAAATAAATCATTACCACCTGCACATAGAAACTTTCGGATTTTTTAGCTTTTCTCTTGCATAATGTAAAGTATGTTGGAGTCTTTTGATTTCCAAATAGATTAGCTATTTGCATTGATTTTTTTCATATATTTGCATGAAAAGAAGTTTTACATGAATTTGTTTGCTATTTCAAACATTTTCTCGTGTATATTCTTTAGAAAGAAAGAACGAAAAAAAGATTTGAAGCATAAGAAGAAGAAGAAGTAAATGAAGGTGTCAACGAGATTGAAAATACAATTAGCGCCGAATTGATTCGCATTTAATGAACTAAGTCGGCGAAAGCATTAAGAGGATTTCAAATCTCAACCATACAAGTTGATTATACTTTTTTTATGTTTTTCGCGATAAAGCGCTTGTTTAGAAGCGGAAATAGAATTTATCACAATTGTCAATGACTTGATTTATCGCGATCTATGCTTATTTCGAAAGACGCGTCATGAAAATTGCAAAAGTGGCACCATTGTTCGCCGTTTCTAAGAAAATTGGCGATTGCGATAAAAGACAAATTGCCTGCTACCCGCAAAAAGCTTTCGATTTTTTTATTTGCTTTAATTACAAGCTTATGGATTCTTGTATACTTTCACGATTCAATCGCAATCTAAATAAAAGTGTTTCATAATGAGTTTTAAGATATAAATAAAAAAATTAAACATCACTTTGAGTTGTGGCAAAATTTACGCGAATCCAAATGTTTAAAATTGATTTTTGTGAGAATATCATCATTATTATTAGCATAATTAGTGAAAATCAATGGTAAATGTGGTTTTCTCACTTGAAGCAGCGTAAATTGCAATGTTTAAATTAGCTTTGAATGCAACTCAAAAAAATAGTCAACGTGTTCTTATCGTGTTAAAGAATCGATTTTTTTCTTTTCGCTGCTCAAGACGAAAAAAAGTGGAACTGTCTTAAATTGCTGCTTTCTAAAAATAAATGAAAATTGCATAAATTCAGTGTGTGCAATGAATGAGTGCAGGCACGAAACAGTGGCGCTTTTCACGAACCAAAAACCGTTGCTTTTCAAGCAGAACGAATAACTCGGTTTGAGTGCGATTGAGTTGTGAGCGTGAAAAATTGCTTGAATAATGCAGTCGAAACAATGATTTATGCTTCGATAAACTGAAATGAGATTTTTCAATAAATTTTGGAAGAAGAGAATTGACACATCGAATGGAATAGCGTGTTCATTTGGTTGTTTTGAGTTTCGACTGCAAATGCAAGCCTCAAAAGCGCATTCAGTTTCATTTGAAAAAAATTTTCAATATGTCAAAATTGTGTACTTTCGAAACTTGTTTGTAAATAAAAGTAGCAACTGAGTGACAAAAATTAACTTCGGTATTTGAAAACACAGCTTTCGAATCGACAAGCACTTGAATGCGAAAGATTTTTTTTCGTATTCCAAATAAGTGCAAACGTTGAATTGAGTAAAACGAAGCAGTTTTCAAAATGAAACTTCAATTGCATTCCCAGAGGAAAATGAACATTTTGATACAGACGTTGCAACTTTTTTTTTGCTCGCTTTTGAAGTCTTCTTCGCCATCGATCGCCGTTTAAAGGGATACGCATTCGAGGAAAAGGGCTAAACTTAAAGCTAGGCGATAGCGACATCACTTCTGTGTACCCGTAGCCCGAAAGCTTAACAATAAAGCGTCGATACATTAAATGGAAAAGAGATTTTACGACTTTCCTTTTCTCTTTGTTGTACACAGTGACAATGGCGGAGATAACATTTATTGAGTCGAGCGAAAAACAGAATGGAAAAACGCGATCTCTCTTCTCGAGAGCGAAGAAGAAAAAGCGAGATGCACGCTTCGCTTTTGTGATCACATTTTTCAGACGAGAACTTTGTTTCGTTTGACAGTGAAATGCGTTTTGAGGCGCAAAACTAGACGATAGCAAATAGTGAATTAGAAAAACAGCAAAAAACTAAAGCGCCGAAAAGTTGAGAACAAACGGCAAATAATCCGAGTTAATGCCGTAAAGGAATTACCGCAGACGCGCGCGTCTACTCGCATTTGCAGCTTCATCAATCAAAAAAGCATCGCATAAAAACGAGCAACAGTTTCACGAACACAATCGTAGCGCATGAATGCCGAGCGTTGCACTTTCGAACCTTTTCGGTCGAATTTTCTGGTTTGTGGAACATCTGAACAGCTGCGACACCCATATTACATCGTATTCCGAAGCTGATGACAAAACCGATTGAGGTGAGGACGGCGATTGTGTAGCGTTTGGACATGTTGCAGCACGGACATTCTGGGTCCAAGTACTTGGAAATGCCGGTGCGTTGATCGAGAAAAGCGTCCGCGGCCGCATCACCGTAATAAATGCCACCTGGCAGCTGATCATGCTTAACGAATCCTCCTTCGGGCAATTTCCTGCAAATATATATTTTCAAGGATTAGGCAAACACTTGATACGCAATTTAATACGCGATCAGAGCTGCACGTCGAAACAAACATTCGTAGCGCTCCTCGCCGCAATCTTCGCGGGAGTGGGAGATCAATGCGTTGCGAACAGTACGCCAAATAAAGCGGCGTTCAGCATTTCGTATGTTGCGGGCAACGAATGGGGAGAGTGTGGAACCACGCTCTCATGAATTTCGAAGCGATGAAGTTTTCGGATTATGCATTAAGTCGGAGTTTGCGGAAGTTAAGAGTAGGGATTTTGGTTTAAGGCATGACTCAGTCATTTGCTTTCACTGAGTTCAGCGATAGTAAACTCAAGTTTTGACTTTCCGGCGTGATTCGAGAGTAGCTATCGTTTGCTTATTTGCGACTCATCAAATTATGAGCGCCAAATTAAGAGAATTCGGAAAAAGATAGAAGGCAGTTGCTTCATTTCATCTATTGATTTCTCAAAGGATGAAACCATGAAGATAACCATTTGCGGATCTTGAAAGTAAACCGATACCAATTTTGTGTGAAAGCTCTGGTTTTCCAATTTTGTTTAATAGCAAAGTTTTCGTACAATAACTGTTAGTACATAGAAGGTAGTTATGTACTACCGATTCAGAATAAAAAGGTTCGATTATCTAGAAGAGAGCTTAACTGAAAAAGCAACACAAACAATTAAGCATTTCGTCAAAATTGCTTTGCAGTTAAACTCACTTTCGATAATTGAAACATAAATGCGGACTTAATGTTTTAAATTTTCTTTTATAACAAAGTTTGAAGTTTAAAGTTTTACTTTGAATCAGTCGCACAAAGTTAACAGACTTACAGCCTCGGTTTCCGATTCAGTCATTATTTAATTATAAAGCAAATTGATATTGATTATTACAAAGGCTGGCTTCACAGAAATATCTTCGAAAATAAAATGAGATAAAAAATGAAGAGTTGTTGCCAATTAATTTCATTCTTCAGAAATTGAATTCCGTTACTCCCATTATAACTGTTTTGCATTTATGAACAAATTTAATTTGCCTTACAATGTGATTTAAATGTTAAATTTGGTAAACAGAGGCCTTCGTTTAAAATTCATTATTTAGATTATTTTTCAACATTATAATGAATGCATAAAATAACAAAATGATTATGCCAAGAGAATGCAAAGAAAAGCAAAACGAATCTAATATTTCATGATAAAAAAATTTTTGAAATACGATTTCAACATTGTCATCGTTTCTTTCTTCACTTCTAACTTCAAAAAAAGTTTCTTGTTTCTCTCTGAACAAAACTCGAATTAAAAAGAGTTAAATACGTTTTAACTTCAATGCACTAAACGTTGAAAAGTAAATTCTACGTTTAGTTTTTGATATTCGAAAAAAAAGAAATAGAAATTCAAGCCAGTAAAACGCTTCTCATGCATTGGAAAGCAGTTGATCATTATTTACAAAAGTAACACATACAAACATTCACATACACACACACACACGCTCGAGCACTAAAGCAATATAAGTAATTAGTTATCGATCGTATGATTAGCGTATTGCGTTATTTTGTCATATGCATTCAACTACTATGAAAATGCAATTTAAGTTGAAATTGATTTTGAAGCAAATAAAGAAGAGGAAGTCGTGATACGATCGGAGTGAATAATATAAAGCAATCGAGCTTTCGATGTGCTCTTCTGTTTAATTATTGACAGAATAAAACTTGAATAATTTATTTATTTTTGGAGCCATGTTTAATATAGTTGATTTATTTAGGCAGAAATATTGTTTTTAGATTTGAAGTTTATAATAATTCATATTTTTTATTTTGTATTGAAACAATTTTAGGTCTGATTACGCTGATTTTTTAATTATTTGTGAAAAATATGCAACTTTGATTGTAATACGGTCAAATATAGAATTAACCATGAGAGTTTTTGTTACAAACACTTTCTCTCAATTGAGCAAAACTTTTTACTTCACAATAAATAATTTCATTTTCACTTCGTTTGCTCCAAAATGATTTTATACTTTGGATTTTATATTTTATTTTTTTCAATGAATTTTCAATGATGAGAAATAGAGTAAACATTTTAAAGATTCATTTAAGAGGCTAAACGAAAAAAAAAGAATCAAAATTTCTTGAAAGGAGTCAATTAAAAACTTCAAAAGTAAGTTTCGCAGTTTAAAAATGATGTTCTAATTCAGTTTGAAAGAATATAAAAGAATTTAAACAAATATTTTCCTAGTTAATGCTGAAGCTTAAAAAGGAGAGAACAAGCAAAAGAGAAGTTAAATAGTCAAAACAGAGTTGGGCAGAGGATTTGAGTCAGTTCGTGACACTAGTTTTAAATTTAGTTTGATATTTTAATTGGTAAACTTAAGAAATAATTCGACAAAAAAATGTACGAATAAACAAAATCATAAATGAAGAGAAATATTGTTTTCTATTCAGATAAGGAAGCGCTTCTTTTACATGTGGAGATTTAAATTCGCTTAACTTACCCGATTAAGTCAGGTGGTGCTTGATTTTGCTGTAATTTGACAGTTGGCATTTCATATTCATCTTCTTCAGCCGCATTGATATCGGTCAATCGTCTATTTAAAAAGGAAGTGAGATTAAATTTAACTTTTTAAAGAATTTTAAAGAATTTTGCTGATTATTTAAAATTTAAAGCAGAACATGAGAGTAAAATTTTGAGCGAAAAATATTCATCTATTAAACCGAAGCAGAAAATGAATGAAGCTGTTGATTTGCTATCGCAGTAATGAATTTTGAATAATTCAACAATCGAAAATCGATATCATTGCATTGAGAATTGATTCAATGAAAGTATTCTTGTAATAAAAACTAATCATAAAACAATGATCAGAAAATTATGACCATAATTGACGAAACTTTAATTATCTTTATTGCAAAAACGTTTTTCGTTCTACTTTCACAACGCTTTTATTTAACCACAAAAAAGCAATGAAAGGCAAACTTTTCACCAAACTTATAATTGAAAAGATGAAAGAAAACATTGCTCATAAATAACAATCGTCAGAAAGAAATGAAATTATATCGATCAAATGAGTGTTGTTGTATTCGACCTTTTTCAACCGAACAGCACTTAACAGTAGTTCTTTGCTGTAAATCGATAACTCTCAATTGCTTTCTAATATTCAATTAAGAATATTCACTCAATATTAAATATCATCCATAGCGATTGGTCGCAAATTAAATGCAGCGATTTTAATTTTTGCATTTTTTTAATGCAAAATTTCAGCGCATTGATAAGCAAGAATATTAAATAATAGTTGAATTACTGGATAATGCATAGAAAATTACTTTTGTAAACCAAAATATTAAATGTCTCGATGAAATATTTCTCATTTTATAAGATATTACTTTAAAATGACAAAAAGATTTTATTATTAGAATATTATTAGTAGATTTAGATTTAGAATAATAAATAAAGAGAATATTTCAATAGCTTTTAGTAAGGTTTTAAATAAAGTTTTCTCAAGTCTTCTCGAGAATTTCCACGTAAATTTAAAAACCTTAAAATGACTTCGCATTTTTTTTCTGCATTTTGAAGTGTTTATACACTTCAAAAATAGTCATTTAAACATGCACTATGCTTGTAAAAACACTTACACACTACACTTGTAAAACACTTCGTAAACTACACTTACGAATACACTAACACTTGCAAAAGCTTTATTGAATAAGCTGTTTTGTGAAAAAATGATTTCTTTAAAAACAACGCGAAATTTTCAAATTTTTAAAATCCTAAAAATTAAAGCTAAAAAATTTTTGAGATCAATTTGGTTTCTTGGTATTTATACCACAACTTATTATTATTTTATTCCAGTTTTGATGTATTTTAAAATTATATTTAAAATATCTCTTGCTTGAAAAAACGAAAATAAAAACAATAGATTCAGAAAATAAATTCTGAAATTCTGAAATAAATAAATTCTTTATTTGCCTTATGGCTAAATAATTTGTTTGCACTTTATTTTTGATAATCTTTTTATGAATAAGCTTATTATTGTTTAAAATTCGAGAGTGAGCAATTATTGAAAAAATAGAAATTAAAATGAAAGTTGTTATCAATAGTTTTCGATCGATCTGTATGCTAACAACATTATTTTTCATCTCAAAGCTTATATATTATAAATCAAAAATCTATCAAATCGGTTTAATAGTTAAAAAATATCTTAATTTAAACATATCATTCGCATAAATCAAATCCATTTTTCTTCACTCCTCAATTTCAAATCAATCAATTTTCAATTTACTAAATTTTATTGAATTGAAATGTGAGATTTGAATGTAAAAACGTCGAGATATTTAACTACTTTTAATTTTAATAAAAAATAAAATAGAATTTACAAAGTTGATCATTATTACAATGAAAATTTAAATGTTTACAAATAAAGATTTTTATATTACATTTTGTAGAATGTTAATTTTTATAAAAATCGTTACACATATTTAAAAACTTTCTCGGGCTACTTTCATTCCTAATTGCAAGTGGTCATTCATTAAAAATTTTGCTATCGAAAACAAAGAAATTTACACGATTAAATTTAATAAAAGCTTTACATCCTGTCCTACCCGGATTTTTGAATTCATTTCTACCATGCCATCTTAAGAGTATTTCTGCTGATTTTATTTTTATTTTATGAATATATTTTAATATTTTTATTCTTCGTCTTACTCCTAATGATTTCATATTCAAAATTTTAAGCCTATTATTGTACTTTAGTATCTGATTACTAAATTTAAAACAAATGAATTTTGTCATCTTTTGTGAAACTTTTCTATTCTCTCTAATTGAGTTTTCGAGTAATTGGTACAAACATTTCCGATTCTAAAATCGGTAAAAAGTATGTTTTATATAAATTACGCATCAACATGGGAAATAAAACTTAACTTTTCGTCTAATATGACTTCTAAATGTTTTCGAGCTTAAGCTTGTTGTATTTCATTATTTTTATACAAAAAAAATCATAATTTTTAAATAAAATTCTTAATTGTTTTGTTTTGTCGCAGTTTATTTTAAATATTTTTTCATCACACCAAATAGAAATTCTATCAAGATCAGATTGAAGCTTTCTACAACTGTTTTTATTGTAAAATTACTGTAGCACAAGCACTGTCGTCAGCAAATTGAAACAAATTACTCTCAGTTACTGACATATTTAAATCATTTGTATAAATGTTAAAGCTGAATGATGACAAAAATGCCCCTTGTGAAAATCTCGAACTTATATTTCAAATTTTCATCTTCTAGTTTTACGTCACAATATCTTTAGGTCAATAAATCATTAAAAATATTTAAAAAAAGATTGTCAAATGAAATGATAAAAATTTATTTTGAGATTTATTTATTCTAGGAGTTAGATACGCATCGGAGAAATCATTAAATAAAATATCTATTCCAACACATTTCGTATCATTTCTAGCTTCACATATTAAATCAATCATATCAATGATTTGAGATTCAACTGAAACTCCTTTGCAAAAGCCATAATGGGTATCAATTATTAAATTATTTTGGTAAGCAAATTCATCTTAATTATTTAAAATTAATGTTTTCGAGAAAATTTGTTATGCTCATTTGTACTTTTTTTATGCTTGTATGAGCTGATTTCACTTGAGTTTTTATTTATTAGCTTTGAGAACTAGAGTTATGTAGAATGATTTCATTTTGATGGGCACCTCTCGATGTTTAATAATCTGTTTAAATATCTGTTTAGTTTTGATTATTTAACTAAAAATGTTTGCCGAAAAGAATAGAGCTTCACAGAATATATTCTAAAACAAAAGTTTATAAAGTACATGAATGCCTAAATCTAAAATTGTCTATTTTTAGTAAAAATGAAAATAATCTCGAATATATAATTTAGCCAAAGGCATTTTTAATTCTCAAAGTTTAGATTGTGTTTTTACAATGACTCGAGTAATTTTTATGAATTGACGTGAAGCATTTTGTATTCTCCACATTACACTTAAACAGATTAAACGTTATAAACACTGAAAGAAAATATTTCGCTTTCAGGATTGTTTTGCTTATCTTGTTGTTTCAAGTTTTAAAGACTCAAACGTGTTTGATTGCTTTATGCATTTATTTTCATATTTGGATTGAATATCATTTTAGCATTTAAATAATGATAAAGAAAAGCGTGTGACACTAAATTAGATGAGCCACAGAGGAAATTTGAAGCTAAGCATTTTTATTATGCTATTTTATCCAGCAACCACTTGTTACACAGCTTTGGGACCAAAATGTTATTATGAAATCATTTTCATTACGAATTCCGCGCTGTTATTACATTTATTTCGAAGCCAAATTATGATTAGTTCTTATAAATTATTTCCTTTATACATTTCAACTATAAATTTTATATTTTCATTTCGGCTTTATTAAGCTTTCTTTATAAAGAGACAAGCTATTGGTGGCATTCAAGCGTTTTTATTTTGAAAGCTAACAAGCTTTTCACTTTGTGTTATTATAATAATAATCAAAGCAGATGAAAAACAGGTGTTTAGAAAATAAATTTAATCGATTGCAAACATGATTCTTAGGAATTTTATTAACTTTCATTTTTCAAGCATTTAAAGATGGAATTCAGTCGTAAAAAAGGAAAAATCTCGCTTCCAATTGAAAGATGCTCTTATTCTATCATGCTGTTTCGAGACTTTTTTTTGCTTTTGTTATCCGTTTTCTAACATTTCAATCAACACTTAAAGCTTTCCTTGTGAAAACTATGTGTACGTTCTTTAAAACAAGCTTTCACAGCTCTCAACATTTTTGAATTTTCAAGATATTCCACAAAAATTGTCAAATACAGTGAAATAAATACAACAAAGTTAGGAAACTTTCAAAATTCAAGTGCAAATATAATTTCGTGCATACAAACGAATTTTAATTCTCATTCTCGCAAAGCAATCGTTTTTTGTGTTCGGCGAATTTAGTTACTTGTCAAACGCACATTTTGCCCTATTTCCATACTCTGTATTCAATTTTAAACTAAAGGTGAGTCGAGTACAACGCAACGTATGAATACAAAAGACAAACACTTCGCCAGGAAAACGCTTTTCGCTTCGAGAGAAAATAATGCAATTTTCTGGTTTCGGCTCGAATCTAAATTCGACCGCAAAGCAAACTGCGATCGACAATTTTTTTTTATATTTTTTATTTTGCTATGAACTGAAAATTGCATTTTTAATTTTTAAAAGTGAGCAGAATTTTTGTGCTAGCCTCTCGTCGCTCGAATTTCGCCTCGTTTTTTCTGTCGTCTATTTTCGCCAACGTTTTCACATCGATATCATTTTCTGAGTTCAAAATTGAATTACGGTTAAGCAATTTCACAAAGTGACGCCTTAAAAGTGAAAAAAGCCTTCGGCTGCGTGATACGCTTTCTCTCTCTCTCTCGCTTTCTGCCTTTTACTTTCAAGATTAAATTCTGAGCGAAATCTTTGAAATGAATTCCATTTAAATTTAATATGTATGAAGCAAAGAAAAGCTTTGCAAAAAAA